>VXBW01006614.1:1783643-1811366 GCA_013400375.1 Thinocorus orbignyianus
GCTTCATTCCCTCTCCCTCCAGAAATATTTTTCCCTTGTTTGCACCTTCTGCCTTAGCCAGTTAACTCGACAGTGTCTTCAGTAATGCCGTTTCTGGATTGTGGGATTTTTTATTTATTTTAAATTAAAAGAAATAGCTACTTTAATAGAAGCAATTAAATGTTATGCTTCTTATTACTGAGAAGTAATTGGAAGGTGGTTATCATCCAGTTTCACAAAGGTACAGGCATACACTTAATTTCTTCAAAATCTGAGTTACATTTCCAGGCAAAATATGGGAAAACATATTTACTTCTTTACATCAAAATGTTACTCCTGATTTTAATTTAAACTTTTTTTAAGATCCTTATTTTCAAACATCTCTCCCAGACATCTGCACCCAGGAATTTCACGTTTGCCCTTTCTGCCAAATTTATGAAGGTAAAGCTTGAAATACACACTCATTAAAACCTCTTTCCATCAGTCCTTCAAACCTTGGGAACTTTGATTTCCATCTGACATTGATTTTTGGATTTCATCCCTACAAGGAAGAAATCTTATCAGAGACACTCATACATTGCACACCGGATGACTTGGTAAAAGTACTTCAGCTGAAGCATCAAAGACAGTGACAGGGAACAGCTACCTGCATTGAAACACAGCCTAATGTGACTTCCACTAGGATTTTAATTAAGATCACAGCATTTGGGGAAAGAGCAGTATTTCACCTGTTTTTTTTTCACACTTTGAGATCAAAATGTTTGCCTAAAATGGACACAGAAATTTTTCTAGATTTTGTCTTCCATTTCAAAACAGGTATCAAATAGCTTAATTTAAAAGCTTTGTCAAAACCCTTACTATATGATCAGTTGTACACACTGCTCAGTTGTTACTTTATAAAAGTATTTCAGAAAACAAATGAAGTGCATGCATTTTACCTCCCAGATGAAAATTAACAATTCAGAACTACAGAAATAGCAAAGAAACAACAACTACTTTACTTCAGCTGTCAGCTGAATTCAGTGAAATGTAAAATAAGATTTAGTATGTCTAAGTGCACAGAAAAAACCCAATATGTCCTTTTCCATGTATTACTGCAGAATTTAAGTCCATGAAGTACCACAGAATACAAAAATAAAATACAGCTCCTGATCCAGCAGGCACTTAAACTACAGATCACTAAGGTTAAAAACAACCAGAGAAACGAAAAAACCCAGACAAGCAAAAATAGGTGATGCAGTATGTATACAGTATGTATACAGTATATATACAGTATGTTTTCCATTAACTTCTAGGGGGGGGTTTATTATTATTATTGAAGGCTGTGTAATTTGCTAGTTCAGCTCTCGACCAGAGTGAACTAGGACCATTCTTATGTATGTTAATTTATTCACCAAAAGAAATGCATTCTGAAATTAATTAAATTCTTTTAGTCAACACAAATTTTTACTCATTCATTAATAACTTCAGTTAAAAAAAAAATGTTTTGATGGGAAGAAGTAAATCATTTACTCGTATTTCTGAAGTTCCCCTTTTAAATCAGCAGAATGAGGTGGCAGCTATGGAGGAAGCAGCACAACTGGGCATTTGAAACATCTGAAAATACACAGATTGTTGTGGCAACTGCCAGAGGACGCAGGCTGAACCAAGAGAAAATTACCAGAAAATCCAAAATGCAATTGTTTTGACAAAAAGAGGAGTGAGGAAGAATAAATACATAAATGTTCCTTCTGAAGGAAATAGGGGAAGAAAAGGAAGCTTTAGAAATGTCCTTTAAAGATTTAAAAAAAAAAAAAAAAAATCCCACCTGAAAGGGAGTGAAATAGTATTTTTTTCCCATTTTCCAGCCAGTTCTTCACTGCACTCAAATTCCATTTGCTCCCAGATGTAAAGTGAACTACATTAATTTTCCACCTGCTTTCACATACCATTAAGCTTCCTGAAAATAAGCATTATTCTGTAAATCTGCAAGGATTTCTATTTTTGAATCCTAGTGATTCACCCAGTTACTAAAGTGATGTGACCCCTAATTAAAAGTACATTCCTAGATGAAGAGAAGACCACCTGACATTACAAAAAGATGTAAAGCACTCTGGAGTTCGCAGGATGAATTCTCAACCCTTTTGATGTTGGATTTTTAATATTTTGATCTCCTCATATTTTTGGACTCGCCTGATTATGCCCTGTTATGGCAAATATTTACTTATGCGCTTAACCTTACAGAGACTTCCTCTCTGTTTATAATGATTTGGCTTCAGTTCCTCTGAATTGTGTCTCCTGTTTCTTCCAACATAAGGAATTGATTTAGCCACTTTCAAACACAGAAGAAATCCTTGCTCATAGAAAGATTCATTGTCTTGTTGAGGCTGAGTAAAATTTGTGCTGGTCTCATGGAAAACCACATGTGCAGCTACCAAGGTCTTGTCCTTTGGGAGAAATGAGATATGGCAAAATGTTCACCCCAAGCTGGAAGTATCCCACGTATATCAATTTAGACACAGTCATTTACTTCACCGGCAATACTGATAGGGTGACTATTTTTGTTTTCAGAGAAAATCTCTAAGTCATGGTTCTGAATAGCAATTCAAGGAGATGGAATTCAAAAGAAATTCTTAACTTAGACCGATGACAATTAATCATGATCAGCAAACTTGTGTTTATCTGGTTGAGATAAATAACTACTAAAGTTTGGTTTTATTACAAAATTCATACAAACCAGAAGATCAATGCAATGCTTTTTTAAAAACAAATGAAAAAGAAAACCCTTCATGGGAGTAATTATTTTAAAATAAAAATAACAATAATAACCATTAGAACATTACTCTGAGGCATGGTTTTTAATGACACATACCTGACTGCAAAGTAGTGAGAAACTCAATGTAAAAAAAAGTTAGTTATTTAACCTGTAATTGTTATTACCTATATACCATACCAGCAGTTACAATATCTTGTAACAGTTTTATTTCTCAAGAAAAGATCAAAAAATGTATTAAATAGAAGACCTGTATATAACTTTCAGTTGCAAAGAAAATGAAAAAGGAAATACATATTTTTACTGTTCATTATCACAAAACCTTATATTCTTTTACAGATAGAACAGATCCCCTTAGCCATTTTTTTATGCTTTATTCACATATGTTCACCTTTACAAACAGGTGTGTAAGAAAAGCAAACACTGTCTTCAATTGAAATACGATCTCTGTGTGTGCTATCACGAACAGCAAGGCAGCAAACTCAGTTTAAACGTTCCTAATTAGCACTTTTAGATATTACACTATGTTCATATGCTGTTCCATACCAGTTTTTATTTGAGCATGTTGTAAAAGCTGTTGCCAAACAGGGTTTGTTGAGAACACTTAATAGTCTAATAAAAAAGGGAAATAATGGTACTGCACTAATGTCTCAGTGTATAAAGGTGAAAAAATGCAAGAAAAAACTAACTTTTGAGGGGACAGAAGAGTTTTCTCAAATTTTCAGAGAAACTGAGTGCATGGACATGCATGCCTAATAATTCAATATTTCATAGAACACACTTCAGTTTGCTGAGTACAGAGAAACAAAGTTTTTAATTTTACTTAAACTGTAAGCCACTGAGCATTTAACACAGTCACTTATACTAATCAAACACAAAACAGAAAATAAAACTCTCGTGTTTCTTATCAATTATTGATATTTTAACTTCCTGAGTTTTTCCCTTCCTATCCTAGATAAATGTACCTCCAGATATACAAAGGGGTTTGAAGGAACAGGAATCCAGAGAAATATAGATCATATTTTTATAAACACAACCGGATTAGCCAAAGAAATATTCAGCTGCTTCCTTCCAGTTTTGTTTATTCTAAGGAAAAAAAAAGAAGAAAAAAAAAGAAAAAAGAAAAAAAAGGAGAGAAAAAAGCAAAACCAACATCAAAACTCAAATCTCTTCTTCCCTTACCAGAAGTTTAAAACACATTTCTGTTACAAATATAGCAACTTTTATCCTGACTGTTTTTGAGCATATGCCTACACTGTAGATCCGGGTGTGACTGCAACTGGACCCCAATATAACCTAGGAAGGTTGGGGAGCAATGGTAGTGTCAGGTAATCCATGCCAACCATATCCTGTGCTGCATCAAAAGAAGTGTGACCAGCAGGTCACAGGAGCTGATTCTCCCCCTCTACTCTGTGCTTGTGAGACCATGTCCAGCTCTGGAGTCCTCAACACAAAAAGGACATAGAACTGTTGGAACAGGTTCAGTGGAGGGCCAAGAAGATGATTAGAGGGATGGAGCACCTCTCCTATGAGGACAGGTTGAGAGAGCTGGGGCTGTTCAGCCTGGAGAAGAAAAGGCTCTGGGGAGATCTTATTGCAGCCTTCCAGTATCTGAAGTGAGCCTACAGTAGGTAGGTAGGTAGGTAGAAGCCTACAGGAAAGCAGGAGAGGGTCTCTTTGTCAGGAAGTGTAGTGATAGGACAAGGGGGAATGGATTTAAACTAGAAGAGGGGAGATTTTGATTGGATATTAGGAAGAAATTATTTACTGTGAGGGTGGTGATATACTGAAACAGGTTGCCCAGAGAAGTTGTGGATGCGCCGTCCCTGGAAGTGTTCCAAGGCCAGGATGGATGGGACTTTGAGCAACCTGCTCTAGTGAGAGATGTCTCTGCCCATTGCAGGGGGTTGGAACTCAATGATCTTTCAGGTCCCTTCCAACTCTAAGATTCTATGATTCTATGAATGAACTGAGGAGAATCCAGCTGCTAGACCAGTCTACCCAAGCCCCTGAAGGGTGAGAGGGAGGAATATTTCAGCCCACATTGCACACAATACTGCCATAGCTAAATTGGTACCTACTTGATCAGGCACATATATACATGTGCTGCAACAACCTGCTGGACTGCAGCATAAGATCAACCTGACATATCACTAGGACACTTGTTATTTTATTCTACCTCCAACGTGGTGGAGAGAAGAAAACAGGTTAGTTCATCTCAAATTTTACCCCTCATACTCCTATAACTGCAAAGATCATGGACAAGCTCAGTCCCCAGATTAGTCTACACTCTTCTCCACTCAAAGGAGTCTAAAGCAACATATTTTTCATCCCATTCTTTGCTGCTGTTGCTGAGATCACCATGAAGATCTGTATAGTCTGTATAGTGCCCAATTATGCATTCCTAGAGAACCCTAGTCCTAGACATAAACTATTTTTGGACATTTTTATGGGTAGACAAACCCTAGCAGCTCAAGTTAGTCCAAGGGAGTCAGCAGATGTACTCCAACTTTCAGAAACATTTTTATCTCCAAGTTTCCAGCCTCTCATGAACAAATGTATTTAGTGGACTAGAAGAGTTGCCTAAAAGAAAAAAACATCTTTTGTGGTAAGAGCTCATAACCGAAAGCTTTAAAACCCGAAAATGCAAAATGACAAACTAAAGCTAAACTACTTAATTAAATTAAAAGTAGTGAAAAAAATGAGATGCTAAATTAATCTAACTCTAGGTAACTTCTGAAATTCCACAGTTGCTGAAATAGATACTCTTCACAGTTGGACAATGGTGTTTTACACTGACATTATTGTCACAATAAACTTGAAACTTAGAGGTTTGTCACAACAATTTTAAAGTTGAGGAAATCATAGGTAAGAATGGCCCGGCTTTGCCACCTTTATGGATTAAATAACCCATTCCATAAGTAGCTTCTCTCAGAGGAAAAAAGGCTAAGTTAAGGTATGTTCATCTTGTGTTAAATAAAGAAGCTCTGGCTGGGAGCTGGGGAGCACTTAGGATTCAAGGATAAGAGTTTAATCAAACGAGATGAGAACACTGAAAAAAGGTAATCACAACATTTTGTGAAATGATGAGTTTGATACTACTAGCAACTTTGTTAATGTTGGCAGGTCTTACAATAGACCTACGTTGCAAGTGCCAATAAACTGTATGCTCTTAGTAAATGTTTCATATTATTGTGTCAATGACAACTATCCCATTCTTCCGATCCTATGTACTGTGCGCCCAATGTGCCTGTGATGTGTTGCTGCGCATGTTTATGTGGAGTTGACCTTTGGCATGCTAAGTGGTCATTTGTCAGAGAATTCTGGAAAACAGATTACTGAGCTAAATAGAAAAATAGAAAACCCCCAAACCTGAATAAAACAGAAAACCAGTAAGCTGCTTCTGAAAAAAAAATAAAAAAAAAGATTCCAACTATGGAATCTAATAAGAGTTGCCAAGTTTAATCAGCACTTTGAAATGTTTGACAGAAAAGCAGTACTTCTGCAGTATATTTTTAGGACCATTTTACCTCACAGCATTAATGTAAAATGTTTTTCCCTTGTTTAGATTTATATAATCAGTATTAATAAATTAATAGGTTCTGGAAGACATCATAAAAAAGCCGCAAAAAACCCACAAAAACCCAGATGGTTGAAAATTGCAACAAACTTAATGAGGAAACAGCAACATAAAAGAGAACTCTCCAAGTGATCAAGGAGAAAGTCAGTGACACAAACATGAAGACTCCCTAGAAACATACCTCATAATGTCTTTTTCCAGTCTTCTGCAAATGAGAAATTATCACATAGGGATTTCATGCACAGTTGTGAGAAGAATACTGTCAACTTTGCTAGGCTGAGTTGCAATGAATTCGACTGCCAAATGATTGTGAAAAACTAGTCAGGTACTCACAGCTCAAGGTGATTACCAGTAACGAGCTTCACTGCAAAAAAAAAATAACATCAAGTGCTCCAGACAAAACCAGCCACAGAAATCACTGAATGCAAGTTAGAAACTCCTATAATTTTACATGGGAAAACTGAATTGTTCATAAAAACTCAGCCTCAGATTATGGATCTCTGTTAGAGTTCTGCCTAGTCCCTCATTACTATATGCTGACTACATACAAAGTCTTCACTGGCAGCTATCTAGGAAACTATACGCCTTTAAAACACTCAAACTAGATTCCTGTTTTTTACCATATGTGCTGCTTTATGTTACAATTCTTAAGCTAATATAAAACATGATTGTCCAATTTCCAAATCAATAAGTGAATACTCAAGCACCTCCCATATTCTGTTCCCTCCCATTTCTATATTGCTAGAAAACCAAGGCCTTAATCCTCATCCAAATGCTATCAACATATTCACCAACCCATTTGTTGGGTTACTGACTCCTATTCAGATTGCAGCAGTCTTTAAAGCCACAAAGTACATGAATGTCAAGAAGATGAGAGATCGTATGCAGTTGTGTCATGGACTGTCACAACAGGCAGGACACAAGGCTAAGCTGTAGTTTTGACCCTACAGTGGTCCAAATTGTTGGCAGATCAGAGCTCAGTGTGCATCAAAAGAAGTATGACTCAGCATTAAAGAGAACAGAATTAGGATTTATATCTTCCCCTCTAGTTTGTGGCAAGTTTATAAACACTCCCTCTTCTCAGCTAACAGCTGCAACAAGGACTTTCATAGAATCATAGAATGGTTAGAGTTGGAAGGGACCTTAAAGATAATCAAGTTCCAGTCTTTGGAGATTACAAAACAAAAGGACACCATAAAAATCCTTGCTCATTCAGAATGAATGAGATCTTGCCAGACCCAAACTTCTCCTAAAATGGTATCTTGATTCCCAGTCTACCTACTTATTATAAGCCTTTACGGGTTTTGTAGTATTTTTTTCTTGTGATAGGGAGCATTTGATGTTGGATACATAAACTAAGAATGCTCCACAGTGATAAATACGCTTGAAAATTATTTACCAACTTCAGTAGGTATTACTTTGCATTAAAAGTCACTGAATAGAACTCTCAGGTTCTACTCTCTCACCAGCAAACAGCATACTTTTACAGTGGTATTGTAAAATTCTAAATGTTTTCTTTTGAAATACTGCTGCTTTTCTGTCTTGCAAGAGAGAGAGAATGAATTCAGAGGCCTCAATTGTACAAGCAAGTATGCTTTCCTGTTATAACTGCTCATTTTCCTGAAGAGCATGTAATTTCTCTGAAGGATCTGCTAAATTGTAACAAACAGTATTTCTGAAAAGTCACAATAAAACATAGGTTTTTAAAATACCGTTAGATAGTGCCAGTAACTTGTCAGATCCCACACAATTCGTTCCCCCACCCAATGACGCATGATATTTGGCACATAATGTACTTATGATTTTTGTTTGCAAAAGGAAGACATTTTTTCCTCCCATGCTTCTGACCTTTATTCTTGTTATCAAATACTCTTTCCAATTTAATTGAATTATGCAAAACTACCCCTTGTGAGTAACGTCAGGAGGATTTTGTCCGTCTCTTGGAATGAGATATTTGACACAATTTATGCAGTCAGCTTGTGTTTCCAAACTCTACTTAAATTAGAAAATATTAGATTCAAAACCAGTGAAAAATAGGCAAAAAAAGTACAGAGCTCTATGTTTTGTATTTCAGGATTACCTACCATATCTAATCAGTAATTAAAAATAGCTTAATGCAAGGAACAGCTTTGCTAACCAAGTTCAGAGATTTCCTCATCAGTATCAGAGCTGAGCACTTGTTGGGGAAAAAGGTACGGACACCAACTCAAAGAAAAGTAGAATGGCTTGAATTTCATTGATTTTATGATTCTTATTACCACTTTTCTGCAAGGTTTTATACAACTCTTAAATATCATTGTTATTTTAAGATCACTAATTAGTTTCCTTATAAAAAAAGTCATTCAATCCAGGAAGGCATTTCTTTCATTTTAATTATGTAATGAGTATTTTCAGTGATTGGCAAAAGTTCTTCCAAATGCTATATTCAATCCGTATTCAATCAGGGACAATCTGTACTGCCTACATAGCATTACCTCATCTTACTAGCTTTTACAGCAGCTACATGTTATCTATTGAGATTTTAGGGTGTAATTTCCTGTGAATGACAGAGGCTGATAACAGTCCAAGTCATGAAATTGAAAACGATATTCACTTACTTTTTAGAATATTGAAAATATATGCTACATCAATTACACAAATAACTGAATATTTTTGTTTTAGAACCACTTCAGTGCTGCTACCCTACTGGAAAGCAACAGCAGTGTGTGCGCTTATTCAGTTGCTCCACCTACCCTTCCTACAAGATCAACATTGTTCACAAAAGATCAATAGAAACATTATAAAATGTGTTCACTATAATTAAGGAGGCAGGAGTCTTATATTTATGCAGCAGAATGTATTAAAAAACCAACAGATGTCAGGACTGAGTTAGCACTCTCTCAGCAATACCAGTTATTCCTCACTAAACCATGTTTTATTTATTTATTTGCTTGAAGTACCACCAATCTCTACTCCCTCATTAAGAACCCCATGCTCTAAATTTAAAAAAACAGCTGGAAGTTTATTTCTTCACATGTTTTGGTGAGGAAACAGAGTTTAAAGAATACAGAGTGGAGGGAATAGGTAAGGAATAAACTCCAAGTTCCTTGTAAAACAAAGTGGGAAAATCCTTCAAAATTAAACAGAGATCAAAAAAATACTTTCTTTTGGGGGAAGAAGAAGAGAATCAAACACCCATTTATGTATGTTTATATATAAATATATACATATATAGACTTAGACTAGATGGAAAGAAGAGACTTTTTGCAATGAGGGCAGTGAAATGCTGGAAGAGGTTATTCAAAGAGGTGGTAGAAGCCCCATCCCTGGAAACACTCAAGCTGGACAGGGCTCTGAGCAACCCGATCTAGTTGAAGATGGCCCTGCTCACTGCAGGGGGGTTGGACTACATGACCTTTAAAGGTCCCTTTAAGCCCAAACTGTTCTATGATTCTGTAATATACACACACACCCTATTTGCATATATTGATATAATTTTCCGCCTGAAAAGGACCTTCCTATGCTCAATAGACATTTCATTCCTGCAAAGCACATAACTGACCTCCAAATTTTTCTGGGACTGAAACCTTAAGATGGAAGACTATGATTTCCCTTTTGCTTATTCAACAACTTTTGTCAGTAATAACACTTACAAAGTCCTCAAATTATGTCTTTATCTGAAAAAGGATGTAGACTCTTATCCACTATGCCCGATGCACACTCAGTCAAGTTTGGTTCCTGTTTAAGTACTCTTGGAATACATCCCAACCAATTTGAATCAGCACACAATTACTCAAAGACTGAAGTGTATCACAAAAGGCTGTTGGACCATAACAGCAAATAAATAAGCACAAGTAAGCATACACCATCTTACATTATTGCAAATATCACAGCATAATAACAGTCTAAGCAGCAAAATATTTACAAAGTTCTAATTTCTTTTTAGTATTATATACCAGTAGTTTTATGTATCTACACATACGGTCTGTAGAATATTTTCATATTCAGAATTGGTATTAATAACTTGTAAATCAGAGAAGCAGTAAGTGTGCACAAACACATCTATAAATCCTTAAGGCTATGAGATTATTATTAGGTGGAAAGCAAAAAAACAATCTTGCAACCGTGTACAACATGATGATTTAAGGAAGTCATCAGAAGATCTTCTACTGAATGTTCATCTACACGGTTATATAAGACCAATAGAAATTGCAATTTCAAGAGTTGCTAGGTCTATAGAAAGAAACTCAGAATGTTTGTTAGCAGTGAGCTTCCTTTTTTTGTAGTAGCAAGCTTGTTATGTCACACCCTATAAAGATGTTTACTGCTCTGCTAAAATCAGCGTTCAAGTTTTTCTTAAAGTTGGAATGGCAGTCTTAGACAGATATAGGGGGAATCACAGAACACTATACATTTTCCTTGCAATTAAACCTGTTAAACTTGCAACTGTACCTACTGCCATAAAAATATCTCTATTCTATTATGCAAAATGACTGGTGTTTTTTAAATGATATATCACTAAAAGACATTTAAAAAAGAGTAGAATATCTGTTTGGAGAAGGATTTGAAAGAATTTAGCACTGAAGTGAAGATGAATAACCAAATGTCAGTCAAAGTTTGTTTTTTACTTCAGGTCTAAGCAATTTTACCAGGAGAATACCATTATCATAAGCTTGTATAATGAAATATTGCACAGCTTTATATAGTTGTACAATATTGTGTTGCAGATAAACTTACTGCACAACTTTATACAGTTGCACAATACCGTATTGCTCCAATGTAAAAAGAGGCAATTTACAAGTGGTGGAAGAAAACAAAGTACTAAAAGAGCAATCTAAAACCACTTCTAGAGCACGAAGGGCTGGTGTTAGAAGAGTAAAAGTCCACCAAAAGCCAACACTTGGAATGGCCATCAGGGTTAACAAGAATGACACTGATACTGAAAAGGCAAACAAGGAAAATGTAGGACTGTAACTGAATAGTGTAGGTATTTTAGTGAGAGCAGGCACAAGCAAGGCTGAGGCACCCAATTCTCTATTTGCCCAAGTCTTCACCAACAAGGTCTCCCAAACCTCTGCAAAGAGGGAGTGTGTTCAAAGTGGAAAGTAACAACCAGCAGTGAAAGATCGAATTCGGGTGTATGTCATGATAAGTATAATTCTGTTCCTTTAACTCTGAAACTGTGATAGTAAAGCTGAACTGAGACATAAAGATATCAAATATTGATAGCGGTTTTCCCACTGCATTCCAATTAGAATACATTTAGAACACTCAGCTCAGCGGCATATGTTCATAATTAAGCACACCTAAAAGTATCAGAGAAAATTACTCTTAAACCAGATCTATTTTTAAACATCTTGTTTTAAAGTGAATAAGAGAAAAAATAAACTAGTAGTACTTTATAATAATTAAATTAGAAATTACTCCAGTTTAACAGTATATTTGTTTCGCATGTAACAGGCATCATACTGTAGAAATATAAAATAAATCACTATTCCAGTTACCCATTGGGAATAATCCACCAAAGGTTTGCAAATAATATAATAAATGTACGATTATGGCGGAATTGTTGGTGATTTAATTAAGAACTGAAGAACAGCACCCTTTTTGAAAGTAACCCAGCAGGTTCCTAGTTAATGATCTGTAATATACAAGCCAGACTAGTTCAGCTAAAAACCAACAATGCATTAAGAGTGCCAAGGAAAAAAGTGCTGAGAAACAAGTGATTGGAAGAGAATGGTAAGAAAAACCTTGTGCTTAGGAAAAGCCAATCTTGTATTTCAAAGTCCAGCTGCAAAGGCCATTCACAATCAGTTACTGTCCATCTCTCCATCTTACTGTATCCAAACCAGATGCAATCGCAAGTCATTACTCACAGAACAGAAGAAATGCAGAAGCACTTGGTATGGATCAGTTTTTTCATGTCCTGTGCCTGTTTCTCGGGTTTAAACAGTTCATAACTATTATAATTGAATTTTATACCCCTGTTCTGACCAAGTTGCCATGGGTATGCATTTAAAAAAAACTCTGATCAAAATATTCTCTGAGCAATAACGGGATCTGCCTTGCTACTTCTCCACATACAGCTATTGTCTCGCCAAAAAAAAAATCATTTCCTAGAAGGAAAATGCAATTAAAGATTTCAAATTACAATGGGATAACATGCTGGACAGGCTCTACAGATCTGCAGTACAGGCCACTGTGATTTCCTCAACATTATGCTTTAAATAAATGGAGACAAGAATTGCAGGCATTTGTAACTTTACAACCAGATGAATACAAGTGCCATTTTAGTCCAAAGACTGCCTTAGGAATAATACATCAGATATTTTCATTAATCGCTGAAGGAATTCATTCCATTTGCTGCTAAGCAGACTGTCTCTACTAAAGAACTGAAGCGTTTTAAGTATCGTGAACATGTAATTCGTATTGTACAATTTTATGAACTTATTTTTACACCACAGAATTAAGTCCTTTTACGTATTTAATATGAAATATGACCTTACTGCAGTGCTAAAAAAAAAAATACTCACAGCCTCCTGTGAAGTATATATCAACAGAAATTTATTTCTGAAACAGGTGAAGTACAACACTGTAATACTGGTATCTGATTAAAATAAGTGTTTGCCTGTCTAAATATGGAAACAAACTAAATTTTAGCTCAGAGTTCAAATTAAACTCTCGTTATAAAAAGAGCAATACAATTTTAAGAAGATACCTTTTTAAGCATCTGTCATAATCCCCTCAAAAGCAGATGTGTTTCAGCAGCTGTTATAGATGTGATTGGACACGTAAGCAAACAGTTCAAATTAAAATTTTTCTTCAAATATGTTTAGAAATGTATGGGAACAGAAAGTTAACAGAAATATGATTTATTTTAGATAGGAGATAGACAGTAGTAGTAGGTATTAAAATTAGGGATATTCTGAGCACAGAAATAAGCCCCTGTTCATTACCTGCACAAATACATGTGTGCAACCATACAGACATCCATTTTTCCATTTTAAATAGAGAACATATTCTTTATTCAGACCTTAGGACACTGAATGTGATAAGATCCAGATAAAGACAGTATGTTGAACTAAGTTGATTCATGAACCTGGGCTATAATATAACATAACAATATAATATTTCCATACTGTCTTAAGCTTTCTTCTCTGCCAACTTGGCAGAAGAACTTCAAGTAAGCTTTGGAGGGGGGAAGATATTAAATATGAGGAGAGGAATACATTCAGAATGGCTGAAAAGACTGGGTTATTTTTACTAAGATCACTGGGTTATCCCTCATTTTCAATCCACAAAACATTCTAGCCTGCTCTAAAATTTTTAAATCTATGAAGTCCAAAGATATAACAAAGCTAAGGTCTGTTCCCTCAAGTACAAATCAATCTGTCTTTAAGATGGAGGGAAAAACGCTACAGGAACCTACAATTGACATTCATTCTGCTGACAGAAAAAATCAAATCCATCAAGTCGTTGATAGTCTTAGAGATTTCAGTTCAGTACCATTAACAATCTGATAACTGTCAAAGGAAAATAAAATAATTAGTGTCGAGACCCAAAATCAAAGGTATTATGTGAAAATATCAGTTATTACTTTGAAGAGCGCAATAGCTTCTGACTTTCACCAAGTGTGAAGCACCTAATCTTTTAAAATCAAAGTACCAGAACACATCTGGAGAAAACCAGGTTATTTTTCCCAAAAGGAATTACGATCTGCTTAATGTTGTTTGTTTGTTTGTTTGTTTGTTTGTTTGTTTTTTCTCTTTGGTTTTGATTTCTTGATTCAGGAGAAGTAAGGAAGTTGACAATGGATTTATCTTTCAGTGAGAACCAGAATCAAGAACTGAAGCAGTGTTGCGTAACATAAAACTCCCCCTCGTGCTCCTGCTGAGCACGAGAGGGAGTTTTGGGTGGGGAATGAATGCAGAATCATGTCCTCAGGCTTTACTCACCTCTTATTTGGAGCACCAGTGTAATTGTAACTGACATAAAAAAGGCCAAAAACCTGCTCCTGCAGCAGTGCTTTGACTGTAGAGCTTCTTATTCATGCTCTTCAAAATCATATTAATGCCAGAGAATTTTCAAAGGGAGATTGAAATCTTCCTTCAATTCCACCATTCATGGGGTCCTCCCACATGACCCTGTTCAGTTCTCTTTTAAAAGGAGCAGTAATGGCTGAACTATGCCTTTGATCCTGCCACCATTTTTTTTTATATTCTAGCAGTATAGAATTGATATAGTTTCAGGGGCTGCTTTGAGAGTCTTTTTGTAGTCAGGAGCTCAATAATTCCTGCATTTAGGCTGCAGGAGGATCAAACCACAGCAATCTTTCAGGCAAGATCCTTATCTTGATACAGATACAGTCTAACTCCAGCCACGAACTCATAATAAACTGCAATACATAGTCTTTCATCTAATTCTCTTATAAAACCTTGATATATCTTAAAAAGCATATGCTAAATATATGTGAGGTACATTTCTTTTCACATTCACTAAAATCTTATCTCACAAGCTTAGACATGGGAATTTCTGAATGAGAGATCCATTGCATGAGGAAGAATCTATAAACTCAGCCACAGAGGGGAAAAAAATTCTCTTTGAAATCCTTTCTTTGTTTTAGGCACAAAACCTGTACAACCTCTGCACAGCAATTTTAGAGTTTATTCTTTAAATCCAAGGTCATGTAGCCATAGTAGCTAGTTCGTGCTCAGAGGGGAGGTAATCATCCTCTGTTCTTCTCAGCAAGTGCTCTTTGCTGAGGTCAAAGAAATGGGGCAATGTAACACTGGAATCCATTACAAATTAGCATAATGTCACCACCTCTCTCTGTGACATTTAAAACAAGCACAGATGAAGGACAGTGTGGAAAACAATGCAATTACAAGTATCTGAATCCAACAGTAGATTTGGGAACGAGCAAAGAACTGGAACTGCATGTAATGAATCCTTTAACAAACTCCAGCATTGCTTGTGTTGCCTTCTTTCTCTGTCACTAACATTAAAAAAAAAAAAAAACAAACCAGAAAAAAAGTTCAGAACTCAGAAATTCGTCAGACTCTCACTTCGGAAGGCAGGAAACCTGAACAATACCACCAGCTTTTAACATGTACAAATACAGAAAAAGACATGTAAAGGTGAGAAGAACACCATCTCAGCACCACAATGCAGCACTGCTGTGAGGCAATCCATGAAGATTAGATCCCTCTCTGCCTCTACAGTGACTTCTAATCAGACTTTAACACTTCACACAAAATTTTTTGTGTGAAAATTCACACAAAAAAGGCTCAAAATATAAAGAAGAGGGAACAGAAACATACAAACCCCAGAAACAAAAAGTTATCTTGTGTTACACAGTCCAGTAGTAATTTTACCATTTCAGCTCTGCTCAAAAATAGGATGAAGGAACATAAGTACAGGTCTTTACATTGTAGGACAGAGTACCACTGTCCTACTAAAACAACTTGGTTCCTTTTCAATAAAAATTACTAACTTTCATTTCTTCCTACATGCTTTACGCTTTCTGGAAAAAAAAAAAAGAAAAAAAAAAAAGTGGAAGTAACTAAAAATTTCGGTCTTAAGGCATTCTGAAAACATTTTTAATTTTGTGTCTTTTCTGAAACATGATAGCTAATTAGTTATTTGATTATCATAATCAGAAACACTAATCATTGCAGTCTTGATGAAAATTCAGTAATTATCCCAAGAGGGTTGCGGTCCAGTAAATGTGTTGACAGGCTATTTGTTATTATAATGGCAATACATCATGATAACATATAGCAGAAAACAAAAGACAAATACAGATTAATACTATCCATGGTACTTCAATACAAGAGAAAATCTAATGTGGCCTCCAGGTCAAATTATGTGATTCTTACTCAAGCAAAATTTCTTATATCAGTTTTGAATTCAGAAGACTCTAGTCTCCTAGTGAATGAAAATACAAGTCCCACTAAAAGAACAAGCAATCAGTGCCAAGCCATGCCATGATCTCTCCTTCAACTTACCACACAGCTAACTGAAAAGAAAGTCCATTGTATTGCTTAGAAACACAATCAAAATATTGCAAGTACAAATAAAATATACGAAAAATCTCCCCCTTTCATAGTTTCCTCTCTAAATCCTTCAAACACCTAAAAAATTATTCTATATAATTGTTATGTTTTTACTTTTATATTAAAGTAACCTCCCTTTTGAGAAATATTTAGCAGTACCAGACCTTTTCTTGTGAAAAGAAAACTGACATTAACTAAACTACTTTTGCCCAAGAAGTTGCTGTTTGCCAGCCCACTTGAGAATTTATTTTTAACCCCATTTTTTCAGCCTGTAATTTCTTATTTCCACTTTCAGTTTAACAAGCTGAAAGTGGAACTTTTCAGAAACGAAATAGTCATGGAGTTGCTTTAAAATACTAAATTACTATTATCTGCTCCATGAGTTGGAGTCCTTTTCTCTCTTCATTCGTGCCTTTTTATTTTTATTATTTTCAGCAGGTAATATTAAATGTCATCCAAGCTCTACAAAAATACCAATGCTATTACTTTTCCTTTTTTTCCTCTTCCCTCTTCAAGACTAAGAGCTGCCAGAATTGTGGCTGTCAAAACTGGCAGCTGGGAACTTTTCCCATACTTGCCAAAGAGCTGATTGGAGATATGCAAATAACACTTCTCCAAAAATTGTCCAAGTGGTCCCAAGAGGCACAACTGAGGTTAGATACTTCCTTTACAACTCTGTGAAGCCACTGTATCTTCCGATCTCCCAGAAATAGAAAGCAAGAATTCAAGACAAAGAGATGTCATTTTCACAATGACTTCATAGAGTAGCTGTCTATCACTCTTACTGTGTAAAAGTATATGGCTTCCATTGTCACAGTATCCAAGCAATCTCAATATTTCGTGTACATATACTCCCACCGTGAATACCAAATGTAAAAAATTATTATTATATTATAAGGCTAAGAAACTGAGGCTTCATGGATTCATATTAATGAATGGGAAATCTCACAGAACATCTACTTAAATTATATAAAATGAAGAAAAGCAATTGCACTTGATTTATTCGCCAGACATTCAGCAAACCTGAGGTAAACTCCAGAAAATAAAATATCTGTGGGCAATTTATTCCAGCGGTTTACTGCCTGGTAAGCTTTTATGTCTTTTACCTTAACCTTAATCTGTAGATTAACCCAATTTATTCTTTTCTTTCATTCAATGGCCAGGAAAAGCAATTGATCATTGTCCTGTTTGCAACAAATTTTTTGCATAAGAGAGACCTCATATTTTCTCTGAGTCTTCTTATGTCTAGATTAAATAAAACAAATTCCATCAACATTTCTTTATAGGTCATGTCTTCAAAACCCCTCATCATTCTTACTTCTCTTTTGGACGTTCTCTACCTTGCTCAACTCTTCCTTAAAGTACGATGACCAAAACTAAACAACATACTAGATATGGCCTCAGAAGCACTGACTTGAGTAATTGTTTTCCATACCTTCCGCATAGTAATCCTGTTCATATATTTCTCTTATATACATTATATATAATATATATTTTCATATATTTTTAATTCATGTTTCATTTCTGATTGAGTATTACTTGATTAGTCAGATATTTTCAGCTTGGTACATTTAATTTCTCCTTTCTGAGTGTAAGATTTCCCACAAAATTTGAATATGTATCAACTTGCTGCTTTAAAGGTGTTTCCCAATTTTTCAATGCTGACTCCCAACAAGTTCCCCACACATGGAAAGTTTGTTAAAAGCTTGATTTTATCTGCAAGTGCAAACTTCACAAGGATACATTAGTCAATCATCAAAATTATTAATGAAAATACTGAAAAAATACTCTGTCCAGAACAGACAAATGCAGGACTGTTGACATTCCTTCCTAATTTGGTGGGAGACTAAAAGTAGCTGATTGATACACCACATGATATTGATTAAATGGAGTCCAAGTTTGCCTACAGGAATGTCATGTCATGAACAGAATGAGAGTGTACTAAGGTGCTTTTCATATATCTATTACCCTGTCAGAAGCTTTCTAGAGTTAAATTAACTTCTTGTAGATATTAGTAACTTGCTCTACACTATTTCCAAGCATTCATGTCAGACTGGCTATGATACCCTGGCGCTCTTTTTTCTTATTTTGAAGTCCAACAATATATTTACAGTTCTCTAATCCCAAAGGATTCCCTCAACCTCCATGACTTCTCAAAATGTAGAAGATTCAGAGAAAACTTTCATTCATTCATATCTACTTTAATTCAAGATTTTTTTTAAGGTCATTCTTTTAGGCATCCATGCTTCAGCATGTACTTTACCATACACCCTACATCTGTGCACCCCCCACATACCCTATGTACTCTTTAAAACAGTTCCATTTGGTATCCAGTCAAATAATTCTATATGATTGTGAATGAAGACTGAAGCAAAGAACAGCACTGAATTCTTCAGCTTTCTCCATCATCTTGTATTTTCTCTTTTTTGTTGTATTTTATAATGGAAAGGCACTATTTTCTTATTTTTGTACGTCTACGGGTTTGACCTAACTTTTTCTTTTTTTTTTTTTTTTTTTTCTGGCACCACTTTCAAACTAACACACAGTTTTTACTTTGCCCTTCTTTATTTCATCTTTACTTCCAGTTTATTTTTCTTTTCTTATGCCTAGTAATGTGTACCTTTCTGTGAGAACCCAACACCTTGTTTGTGTTTTAATCACACTCCCAGAATCATTAAGAGCCCCTCCTGGACCAACAATTGGACTGGGATCTAACACTCTCTTCCTTTTTTTATATGATTTATTTCTGGTTCAAGTCATCAAAGAGTTTCGGATCCAGTCATAATGATACAGTGCTGCCTGTCCCTTTTGCACCTCTCAAAAGAGTTTGTAGCTATACTTCTACCACAATCTGTCTCCAGTTCTCCATATATGTCAGGTAATCTTCCTCAAGGAGCGTACTTATCTGTTTCCTAAATTTGTTAAAGTCCATCATCCTCATTCTACTGCTACGCATTTTCCTCTCTGCATGGACAAAGAGCGAAATGTAGGTTCCAAGCGTTTATTCAAACATGTTCAAAATTTCAGTCTTAGAGAGTTGGACAGTGTCACACACAATTTTGTCTTAGCCTTTGTCACACCCTATCCCACAACTCTCTTAATATTTGCAAAAGTTTTCGCACTGTTTCAGGAAACCCCGTGTGTCTCAGAATAAGCTTCTCCCCTTTAAGTACTAATGGCTCGTGATTCAAGAATATGACTAGTATAAATACTGGTACTGTATTATCCAGAGGGAAAACATTTGCTAACTAGACACGGTTAGCATTCTGTTCTGTGATCACCATCTTGAAGAAGTTTCACCTGCAATTTGAATTCAGGAGTCCTGGGAAACACAGTTTTAAATACTTGCTAGCAAATGGGAAAAAAATCAACATTGCTTTCCTTAAAGCTACAGAAAATATATATCCAGAAGAACATTAATACTAACATAAAGGGACTCCAGAAGACTGCCTTAGGTGCCAGACAAATTATGAAGTATTTTAAAATGCAACCATAACATGAAAGGCAAACTTTTTTGAAGGAAAACAATAAAAAAGCTTAAGTATAAAAGAAATCTTGCATTATTAGAAGGTATATATTTTGTCTGATAAGGTGCAATTTCACTTTGCCACAATTTACATCTCGTTAGCTACTTCACAATAACTACCTGCAAGCCTGGTCTTATTCCTTTGCAAACAGGAGGAGGACAAACACATTCTGTAGGGTCACTGCACACTCAACCATGTGTCAGCACACTGTACCTGATATTTGACAACCTATGCCTTGGATCACATCAGAGAAACTGTTTGTGTCGACATAAACCAGCTCTCATTGATCCCTAGCATTACTGTTAGGATAGCCTAAAAATATTTTGGCTAAAACATTAATTCCCTTGAATTTTTAACATTTAGAGTGTATTTTGTACATGTCTAAACAAGACTGGAGTGATGAATTTTGCTGTCTAACAGAGGCGGTTTACCTCAGCAAATAATTTCTCACATTAATAACCTTTCTTACAGGAGCTGAGTGACCTTGTATAAACATATTCGCTCTTTCTATCAAAAATTAAAACTTGTAGCATGATTTGACAATCCATCACTTTCCTTCCTATGAAATAATAGAAAGAAGGTGCAAATCCCAAATCTGTTACATAAATTATGCATGTTGTCTATATAAAATTCTGAGAACATAGGCATTTCCGTAGTTTCTAATTGGGCTTTTTACAGATATGATGTTTCCCACTGGGAAGCAGTTAAAAATAAAGATAGACAGTTGTCCCCACCTCACCATGATTCCAATCCACCAAGAAATCCAAAATAAACCCAGAAAGATGGCATCGCTTTACAAAACAGAAGAGCTTTTTTAAACTTTTCTTTGGAAGTACAGGAATTGGGTCGTGTTGCATTCAGTAAAGACGGACATCAAGGGCCTGCAACTGTAGGAAAGATTGTTAAAATGCAAAGTCTTACTGTGAGGCTGAAACTCGAGATGTATTAATATGAAATGGTTTTATATATATGAGGGTATGATACATTCAAGGGTTTGAACATAATCCCAAATATTAGTTGGCAATAAGAGAGCAAAAAAAAATATCAAATGAGTTTCTACTAGCTAAATACTACTTAACAATATGTCAGAACTGCTTTGTAAAAGCCCTGTCTGAGTCTGTTTAGAACATTAAATCCAACCAAATATTTAAAGCTAGTAAGCAGAAAATTTTGCTTCCAAAACTAATTCCAATATTTAAAATAAAGTATCAAACACAGCACTAAGCAAGACAGGTATCCTGCTAATTTCTGTCAATACTAGCACCATCATGTAGCTCAGCACAGGTGAAAAAATGAAGACTACATTTATTTTTTATGAGCATAGCTAAAAAGAAAACCACTGAAAAACTGTCCCAAAAGATTAATGAAGTTGAATAGTCGACTTAAAATTAAAAGAAACAAAATGTGATTTTAATAGTCTTTTATGCTATTGAGATCAAATCACTATTTTTGATTTTAACTGGTGTTCCTATCAAGTTTGCTTTTGTATTGATCATAACACAATGGTAATAACATTCAATTTCAAGTAATTAAAAACATTATTTGAATTCTAGTATTCTATTAATGATGGCTACTGAATTTTTTTGTTTGTAAACATAAACAAGCCCTTATGGCTTAACTCATTCTCAGAATATCACCCATAGATTTATTAACCCTGATCTATTCTTTTGGAATAAAGCACAAAACAGAACTCAGTATGTGAAATGTGTCAAAGCAAATGTAAAATAACCTGGATAACCTGGGTTGATAGGGTTTATTTATGGTTACCAGATAATGTAAGGCTAAGGAATTTCAGAACTGGAATACAGAAAAGCTTTTTTGTCATACTCCAGATATCAAGAAGCTTCAAAGGCAAGCAAGCAAGCCAAACATCACAGCTTCCTAATATGGTAAGGATATGGAATACAATCCCGTACAAAACTACCTACATACTAAATTTAGTATTCACTGTTTCAGTAGTGGGTGCTAGAGCGTTTCATAAAAAGCTAAAAGAAGAAGAGGAGACAGATAAATAAAGATACGATTTACAGTCAGAACGGTATGAAAGACTTGGTAAAATTGAAAATCTTTGTAAATATGCTAAACTTTTGTGAACCAGAAATTTAGGTTTAAGACCAGAATCAATGAAACATCTACTAAAACCAAAGTAAACAACTGCTGTAGTTAGGATTTCACAATGTGACAACAGTCCAAAGGCTGGATGAGATTACCTCAGTTACCTAAACAAAGGTACCATTTCATATGCCCCAGAGACTCCTTCACATGACAAATTATGCCGTACCTGCTATCCCATAGGGTAGATAAAACACAGGACTATTAGGTTCCTACCTAATGTTCATCCTACCCATCTTCAGGCAACTAACTATTGTACTTATATTAACTCTGTTTCTGTTAAAGAGTATCAGCATGATTTAACCCACCTAGTATCTTCTGCTGTTACCTCTATTTTCCTTTTAACTATCAAAGCAATACTAAGTTTAGCACTTCAGCTAGCAACTTAACTTTCAGAGGGACACACAGGTCAGTTCTCAGGTGTGATAGAATTAAAATTCAGCAAAGGTGTGTGGAATTGCAGGAAACTGGCTCTTAAAAACATACTATCATAGAATTATTTAAGTTGGATCATTGAGTTCAACTGTCAACCTAGCACTGCCAAGTCCACCACTAAACCATATCCCTAAGTACTACATCTACATGTCTTTTAAGTGCCTCCAGGGATGGTGACTCAACCACTTCCCTGGGGAGTCAGTTTCAGTGTTTGACAACCCTTTCAGTGAAGAATTTTTTCCTAATATCCAACCTAAACCTCCCCTGGAGTAAATTAAAAGCTGTTTACTCTTGTTCTATCACTGATCTTACTACAACCTCCTTTCAGGTAGTTGCAGAGAACAATAAGATCTCCCCTCAGCCTCCTTTTATCCAAGTCTAACAACCCCATCTCCCTCAATTTCTCCTCATAAGACTTGTGCTCCTGACCCCTCACCGTCTTTGTTTCTCTTCTTTGGACATGTTCCAGCACTTCTATGCATTTTTGTAGTGAGGGGCCCAAAACTGAGCACTCCACCTGAGGTGGGGCCTCGCCAGAGCAGAATACAGGGGTAAAATCACTTTCTGAGTCATGCTGGTCACACAGTTTCTGATACAGACCAGGATTCTGCTGGCCTTCTTGGCCACCTGGGCACACTGCTGGCTCATATTCAGCTGGCTGTTGACCAGGACCCCCAGGTCCTTTTCTCCTGGGCTTCTTTCCAGCCACTCTTCCCCAGACCTGTAGTGCCGCCTGGGGTTGTTGTGACCCAAGTGCAGGACCTGGCACTTGGCCTTGTTGAACCTCATCCCATGGGCCTCAGCTCATCAATCCAGCCTGTCTAGATCCCTCTGCAGACCCTTTTCATCTCCATTCTCCTCTCAGATACACTGTGGACTGAGCGGCTATCAACAAAATTTACTCGGTGAGTTAGGACTGGAATTAAGAACAAATCACAGGATGTACCCATGCAGTACAATTGGAGTCAGCTGACTGAGATGGGATGGAGATAGTAGCACTCAGAGCACAAAAAAAAGAACTCTTGCAGGAGGAAGACTTCAGACTCGAAGTCTCCTATTTCTGATAAAAAATAAATCATTTATTCTGCAAAATAGCAGCAGAGCTCTCATCCTTAACTCTTTACCCGATTTAAAGTAGAGCAATTCATGCAGGACACTTTTTTCAAGTCATTTCAAAAATATGAAGAGACCTGATCCTAAAAGAGAGTCTCTGGAGATCTACCCAGACTCAATTAGAAAAAAATAAACATAAACTTAAGACCTTCTCCCCAAAACTGAGCCTCTATTCCCACCCCATACAGGCATGTGGATATAAAATCAGAACTAACCCTGCATTACACTCTGTTACTGCTTCAAGGCTTTCTATGCTTACCGAAAAAGCAGATGGACCATCATATGGAGCATTCTCCCCTTCTTTTGCACTACAGCAAAATCACGAACCCTCCTCTCAGGGCCTGAATTTTTTGCTCCTGCTCTACTCTTTTCCTGACACCAACAGTAACAGTCAGAAAGTTAGAACTATTGTAACTTCCAATAGAGAAATGATTGCATTGAATTCTGAGGGTTCAGTCTAATTCTCAGAGTTTGTACAATAAACTGACTGGTAAAATATTGTCAAGACTTTTCTCTCATATTAATTTTTATACAATGTATTTGATTAGAGTTTATTTAATTAAAATCACATTATCCATTACATGAGTCACTGATTCCCCAAAATGCAAGGTCACTTATTTTGAACAACTTAAAGGAAGCTCTTCATTCCTGAAGGAGACAAACTAAAAATGTATTTCAGATTGAAAACAAGGAAAGAAAGACACAAAAGAACAAGGGAAAGGGCCAAATGCTCAGAAGGGAGATAGAGGTATTGTGAAAGCAGAAGTGGTAATGAAGCAGAGAAGACCGGAGAAAAGTTGACATTACCGGAGGGCTCTAGACAGCAGGCAAATGTGGGATGACTGCAGGGAAAGAAGGCAGACAGAATAGGTTTAAAGATACAATTTTGCAAGAAACCAGGCCTTCATCCTTTCTACCCTTCATGAAATATGTTTTTGCTGAAATTCTGAATTTTAATGAAAATCCTTCAGACCCCCAAGAAATTCTCCTCATGCACCCACACTGTATTTTCTGGCTTGAATAAGTTTGTTAGTAGATAAACACTGCTGCTGCCTCATGCTTGAAAAGTTTTGAATGTAATTGACTGTCAATGATATGATGATTTATAATGCAATCTGCTGCTACTTCTGCTGCTGCAGATAACTCTAATTTGCCTCTATTGTATTAGATATGATGAACTTGACAATCATTTTCAATTTTCCTATTTGGCTTTCATTCAGGTTGATGTGGCCAGTAACAGTGAATTTTCATTGTTCTCCCCTGAAAGCAATAAAGGAACAGGAGCTTGTTTTATGTGAAGCAGTTGGCTGTTTCCAAAAGACTCATTTATTGTGTAATGAAGCTTCTGCCAAGCAAAATATTTAGCAAAAGCGTGGACTGAAAGTTTTGGTTTAAACCTTTATGTTTTACTGACTCAAATACTGGCTCAAGTATGCTACATTGGAAAGATGATAGGTAATGGAAAAAAGGAGCCTACAAACATGATGGACACTGCACCAGCTGGTTAAGATTACACAGTTCCATAATTCTGGTCATACTCAGACCTGAAGGTTTAGGATTCTCTAGGGAAGGCAGGTGAAAGAGATTTGAGATATTCATGGTTTCTGTTTTGGGGGTAAACTAATAAGGAATGGAAAGTGAAAGTGATAGAAACGATCCCAGTGCGCACACACACACACACACACACACAAAAAAAAAAGAGTTTAAAGATATTATTTTTAGACAAGTATCATTTGACAACCCTTAAATTTACAGGTGCATTATTTTGTAAGGCAATTACTCAGGAAGTTAAAATATTTCATTATTACTAGCCATAGAGATAAGGAAATCAGTCTTAAAGTGATATACATTAGACTGTGAAAACACTTTGTAGCTTTGGATAACCTAGCTTCCAACCTCTCAGCTGTATTTTCTGTCTTTATAAAGGAAAGAACATCTGCACTTATTCTAACTTGCTTTGGTATGCACAGAAAAAGAGTAAGATGTAAAAATGACATATTTCCAGTCCACATAACAGCTTCTATTTACATATTTGCATCTGTTTCCTCACCTAGCAAAGTGTTCATAATTAGTTGCAATGTAATTTTAATGTCACTCCAGCTACTGCATGGAAGAATGAGGCAGGTCTTATTCTGGACTGGTATCTAAGTTTCAGTAAGTAAACTTTTTTCTATGGCTAAAAAAAGGACAGATTTGAGATCTCAAGTTCAGTTTGAGCAGCCGGGAGTTCAAAAAATGATTTTTTGACTTGCAAGCTAAAAAAAAATTAATAGGGAAATCACTGAGAAAGAATAAATATGGAACTCCATGCTGTCATTTTAACATAGTCACCTTTTTGACTGCAACTGCATTTCAAGAATGACATGATTTACAGTGTCATGCCTTCTGCGTATGAGCATTAATGCCTTTATCATTCACCCACAAAAAAACTATAATGTTATAGAAGTTAATTTAGTTTTCAAACAATACAAAGGAACTTCTACAAAATTGAACTTTTCAGAAACTTTGGGTTTTGGGGAAAATTAACTGGTTTTCTCCTTCTCCTCAGTTCAGTCATGACTAGCAATCATGATTTCACCTGTTCTTACTCACAGTCTAAAATATCACTGGCAACAGTATAAAGAATGTACTTATAAAATATGTGGATTGCACAAATAGAAAGTCTGAAGGGAACTGATATTGTTTGCTGGCCACTGTTATAGTAATTCACAATTGGAAAGCACTGAGTGACCACTTTTCCCTTGCAAAAAGTTTGTGAGAGTCTATAACTAGACCTTACACATACACTTTAAACATTTTACCTCTTTAGAAGCAGGAAATATTTTTATTAGCTGAATGGCATGCATTTGTTTACTGAAAGGTTTAGGATTTATTTTTTGAATAATTTGTTCATAAAGCTTGCAGAAGAAACAAAAAATACAGCCATCCTTCATCAACTTAGGGGGAAAATGCAAGCATTCCTATAAAGTGTCTTCAACAATATGAATTTGTACTGTATAATTAATATACAATCACACCTCAGTGAAGTCAGCTGCATCACTTCACGTCTAATGGTTGGAGTTACTGAATAAGAGATTTTGTTTGGAGGGAAATGTGAAACAGTGATTACAGATTCTAACAGAGAATCAGCTAGAACAGTGAAAGGAGTATAATGATGTGGAAAAATGCCCACAATTACATACAGATAGGACATGAGGCAACAATTTAACAGGATAAAATCTTTTGCATGTGGCCTATCTTTCAAATAGAATTTTACTCTCCAAGTAGAACTTCAAGGATGTTCTGCTTCTTCTGCTTTATTCACACAGAACAACATTTACAACTAGAAAATTGGCAGTAATCTGTGGCTGTACACCATGATGGACTATATGGATTGAACTTCTCTACACCAGGTAAAAACTGGGCTCTGAGTATGTATGCACAACGTTTTCTGAGCCTTGAAACTTAATACTCAACTTAAATGCAAAAACATCAACTGACTTCAACAGTCCTTGGAGACAAATGAACAAGAATCGTAACTTCATCTACAGAACCATGGCCCACTCACGCAGATATAAGCTTTTCTATTTATTTCCCAACAAAATAAAAAGAAAGTATCTTTCCTTCAGTGTAAAAGCAAGTAAAATTTGTTGTTTCGCAAAAATCTTGTTTAGTGTAACTGGTTTGTGTCAGTAAACACAGCTTCAAAACTGAAGTAACTTTCAGTCCCAGGAAGCAGAGGCAAAACAAAAGAGAACATTTGACTGAGAAATGTAAAATTACAATGTAGTAGCAGTGCAGAAATTTAGCAAAAGTTACATATTCTTAGAAGCTTGATATCATACACATATTTGCTACTATCTCTAGGAGTTTTCAGATGATACTTGATTCACATGTTAGTAAAGTTGGGAAAAAACCTCCTGAGATACATGCTGGTTATGGTTGACATACTAAATTGTAATTCATCCCCTTCTATCTATCCTGTTATTTGTAAAGAGAAGAACTAAAAATAAAGACAAGCATTTCTTGGTGGCTTGTTTAATCTGCTAAAACCTATTCGAGGTAATCCCTGCTCCACAGTGGCTCCCAGTGGGAGATGTAAGCTGGCAGCAATACAAGCATTCCCCCAAAAAACTGCAACTGAGACATCTCTTTTAAAATACACTCTAAGAACAGGGAGCTGAGCTCTCTCTCTCCCTCTTAAAAAAAAAA
>VXBW01006614.1:1814885-1831437 GCA_013400375.1 Thinocorus orbignyianus
CCCCTCCCCAGCTCCTTTAGAGTAAAATTCAGTCTGTGCATCAGTTTCTACACAGAGACTATAAATCCAAGCTATACAGCCACATACCAAATGCACCAAGGGAAGCCACTTCTCTTTTTTCCTTGATAAGGTGTCCCCTTCTGCCACTACAAGATGAGTAAATTACTCCACCTGTCTAACTGATCCCCAGTATCCAGCCTGACACTGACAATGGCAGTGCACCTGTTAGTGTGATGGACAAGTGATTGGCAGCATGGCATTTGCTGCTTTCTGTAATAAGTTGGTTATTATACAATGATGTTGACAATCTAGAGAGACTGCAAATATTAAAGTGCAACTAGGCACAGGTTTGAAAAAGAAAAAAAAAACCACTAGGTTATGGGTGAAATGTGACCCTGAATAAATTTTATGCCAAAGGCTTCTTTCATTTTGAAAAGAAAAATATCAAATTTTAAGTATGACACCTTTTCTTAGAAGCAAATTATTCTATTTACGTGTAGCCACCAAATGTCAATTCTGAGTTTTCCCATAAACTAAGCTCAAGATTGCTAGTGACTACTTTGATCAGCTTCCTAGGCACATTGCATCTATAAATGCAAAAAGTGTAAGCAACTGCAGTTACATTCTTTGTCAGAATATACCATAGAAAACTACCACTTTGAAGCAACTATTCCGTTTTCTTCCCCACAGTCCTACTGCAGGTCTCCCTTCTGTGCAGGCATTGCTCCGGACCAAGTGTCACTGTACTGTCTAAGGACAGACAAAAGCTTCACCAGCTATTAGCAGCTGGAAGCCTGAATGGCTTTGGTATTTAACAGTTACCTAGGATGCCTGTCTGTAGGCTATAAAACTTACTGACCTTGGAAAAAAAGAATATAGCTCCATTCTGGAATGCAGCAACTGGTAAGAAAATCAGGCAAATGAATGTTTCATTGAAATTCAATGTCTTATTTCCAGCTGATACCACTATCACGCAGTCTAAACCCACTGTAGCGATTTGGCATCCTTAAGGTCATCTCATCTCTATCATATTTTTCATACTAATTTTTTANAGGTTACATTCTATTTGGGTAAGCAGAATGTTCAGGTGGGATAGTGCCTTTTAATACCAGTAAACATCATAGTAGTTAAACAGAGATAACATTACAGTGCTGTCATAAAATCTCATCACGGAAGTTAACTCATGCTGACAATGGGCTCGTGTCTCTTTACAGGGAACAACAGCAAGGAAAAGAGGGAAGGTTTAGGTGACTATCCATGAGGGTCACATATAGAACAGAAAAGGACTACACAGGTGCAGTTTCACTCTCCACCTAATTGCTGGCTGACACTGAAAAAGATAATCCTAGTCCTCTTCAACTCCCAACACTCCTGCAGCCAGGAGATAGTTGGTTCTTACTGATTAGTGGAAAAAAAACCTTCTCTTTTTTTCCTTTTAAGGGATACAAGATAAGCAACAGGAAGCACAAGGGCATAAGGGCTGGGAGCATCCTTGTTGGCAGCAGCCTGTAATTGCATCAGATTAGGTATAATGTGATACTATGCCCAAGGCTGTCTGAAGTTTTAGCACTGCCCATTACACTTTGGTAGACAGAGAAGAGAAGAACTGAAAGCTCTGCTGTTTACAAGAATTGCTGAACTACATATCCAGATGATGGAACTGGAGATTATGGGAGCCATTTACTAAACAAGACAGGCAATGCCCCACAAATCCCCTCGTCAACCCAGGGGTCAAGCCTATTATTAGCAGTATCCTAAAGAAAATCGACACTTTAGCAAGCTAAAGCTTCTTTACCCCAAAGTTTTCTCGTGTGAGGATACATGTACTCCTAGCAATGCCTGTGTGAATAAATTAGAATTAACCTCCAGCGTGTCTCATATACCAACCAGACACTGCTCTCTGTGCTGCAATAAAAGTGAGGTTTGAAAACCACTACCATGAATTCTTTTTGCCCACTGTTTAGTCTGAGGCTGCCTCCACCATTCTGACTTTGAAGACTCATAGATCCCTATTATAAGTAATAGCTCTATTTACTGGCCCAGGCAATTACTGGTTGTACTTGGCCACAGATGGTTTTAGTCAGAAGCTACAAGTACAAACACACTAGGCTTAGCTCTCCTGTTTAAAGCTCCAGTCAGGAGGTCACAAACAATACTGGAAAATTTGTCCAGCTCAGTGATAGTAACAGAGAAAGACAGGTAAATAGAGCAGCTTCTTTCTCTGTTGCCCCTAGGAACTTTCTGGGTATTACCAACAGCTGTCATGGGTACAGAAATTAGGACTGGTGAAGACTGGCATCGGTACTGTTATAATAACTTCTACATTTATTCTCCTTCGGATGAAATGGTAAATCCTGCTGTGGCCATCTCTCTTCCAAACACTGCTAAAAAAATGGTAGTGGGAAATACTTAAATGCACAGAATTGCTAGTTCTTATTTAAGGTTTGGGTTTTTTTTATACTCCTGTGGACTGACAGATCTTTCAAGGATTTAGCATCTATCAGTCTGTTAAACTGACAATAGTAAAAGGTTCAGGATGGTGAACAGGAGGAGAGGGTGAGAGTGACAGTGGATAAGGTGAATCACAGAATCATTGAATGGTTAGAGTTGGAAGGGACCTTAAGACAAAGGAAAACCAAATATTCTTGTATAATACCTAAAAGAACTCCCCTCTCTCCCGTCCCCTCTCCCACCCACCCCCTCCCCAGCTCCNAAAAGAAAAATATCAAATTTTAAGTATGACACCTTTTCTTAGGAGCAAATTATTCTATTTACGTGTAGCCACCAAATGTCAATTCTGAGTTTTCCCATAAACTAAGCTCAAGATTGCTAGTGACTACTTTGATCAGCTTCCTAGGCACATTGCATCTATAAATGCAAAAAGTGTAAGCAACTGCAGTTACATTCTTTGTCAGAATATACCATAGAAAACTACCACTTTGAAGCAACTATTCCGTTTTCTTCCCCACAGTCCTACTGCAGGTCTCCCTTCTGTGCAGGCATTGCTCCGGACCAAGTGTCACTGTACTGTCTAAGGACAGACAAAAGCTTCACCAGCTATTAGCAGCTGGAAGCCTGAATGGCTTTGGTATTTAACAGTTACCTAGGATGCCTGTCTGTAGGCTATAAAACTTACTGACCTTGGAAAAAAAGAATATAGCTCCATTCTGGAATGCAGCAACTGGTAAGAAAATCAGGCAAATGAATGTTTCATTGAAATTCAATGTCTTATTTCCAGCTGATACCACTATCACGCAGTCTAAACCCACTGTAGCGATTTGGCATCCTTAAGGTCATCTCATCTCTATCATATTTTTCATACTAATTTTTTAATATAGAGGAATTTAAGTCTTGAAATGGGGAATTTTATTCCAATATTATTCTTGCTAGCCTTACTTATCATAATGGTTGACATCCTTGCTTTTCACTTAATTGTCTACAAACTTTCTAGGGGTAAATGTTTTTTATTATGTCAAACTGTAAAACATGACAGTGCCAAATTGTTACTGTTTTCCATGAGAGCATTTCACCCTGGAGCATGTTGCTGTGATTAAACATAGGCAACTCATGTAAATCATACAACCAACAGATTATGATGTGACACCCCAAAAGCTATAGAATACTAATTATATTTTTTTATATAAATACTACGTGACTTTCCTTTTCCTTTAACTGTGATATAATAGATGTATAATGATATAGGTTCTGTTTAGTAAATGACACAGTATATGAATTTTACATAGTATTCTAATTAAATTGCTAATCCTGGTCCCGATGGCTAGGTTTGTACTAGTAATCTGAACAGCAGCGGGTCACAGCCTTGAACTCTGACACATACATTTCCATGTGGTCAAATTGTTCACTAGACTGTAAACTGCCCACTGTTTGGCCTGTGAAAACTTCTTACAGACCCTTAAACACGGTTCAGGCTGTTACTATAGCCTGAGACTGTTCTCCCAGAAGGCAGCCTTTTTCAGGGAGGGAGAACAGGCAAAAAGGGAAGGCAGACAATAAATGTTTAGGTGTATGGCTGTGTTCAGTGCTGTGACATTTGAAGAATGGAATTTTCTGAATCCTTTTCTTAACCTCTAATCAAAACCAACAAAATCTAGAGAAAGGGACAACACATAGAAATCTGTGCTTTAAATCATCATTTAAGTAGTAAACCCTAACTGTCCTTTTCCTACTCAGATTGTTTTCAAAAAAGAGAATAAGTGCATCATACAACCTTACTAAAAACTTACACATTTAATTTTGAAGTGCACAGCTTGAGGCTTTTCAGCAAACAGAAGGCTAATTGCTGATTCATGATGTTACCATTAGAAAAAAAATCTAAAAGATTCTAGTTATAAGATCTCCCAAAAGGAAAAATAGCAAAGCTTAGAAATGAAATAATCATATTGTGTGTTCACATGACACCACTACCAATTAATGTATTTATTAATAACTGATAAAGTCTTAATAAATTGGTGATCCACAGTAATTGATTATTCACAAATCTTGCAGGATTATAAGCATTCAGGTTTATAACCATAGGTTTCAACCACATACTGCAATTTCTACAGATCTGCATAAAGCTATACATAACACACAGTATTCACAATTGCAACATGCTCAGAAAATATCCTGAAATAGCTTCTAACCCTTTTTAAACATTAGGAACTACTTAAAATGATTTTTTTTTCTTATGTTATTAGCTGTTACTAATACGTACATGCCTACACAGAGACATGTATACACACGCACATACAGAAATACTTTTCTGTTCTAAGCCTAGTGGGGGAAAAGTCACTAAATTAAAAGAATGCTGAAACAAGCAGTTACACACTCTAAATGACTGCTGCAATGCAAAATCCAGTCGCACAAAGCTTGCACAATGACTTGAAATCTATCTTTTTTTTTTTTCCCAATCCAAATGCTATTTTTCAATTCAGTGGGCCTCAAGCTTTTCAGCAAACTGGATCAATTTGAAGCTACTCATTCAAAAGGGCTTCTTAAATGCCAGTCCTAGAATTCAATATGACAGAAGAGACAAAGAGTCATCTTCATTTCCAGTCACAATCAGCTGCACGCACAGCCCCACGTCAGCATAGGGCCACTGGACTGTGCTGTAGGCTCAAGTGGCTCAGGAAAGAACAAACAGCTTTCCAGTTTCTTTTCCAACTTGCAACTAGGGCAAGAAAATGAAGTAACTTTTAAAAATATAAAGCGGTATTTTTTAATACCGCTTCCTTTGGATAACTCAGAGCTATTATACCAGGGTACTAATGGAAGAAATTATTGCATTTTACTAAGCAAATAGATTGTGAGCCCTTCCCACATATGAGAACACTACCCACTTTCAGTGACCTCACTTGGTAAGTGCTAAACTGGGTCCTCAACACGTAGTACTTTAGCCTGTGTAATCCCTAACTATGCTCAGTTGCAATCACACAGCACAAGCATATGCCAGAGGTCTTATACCAGAGAAGTGGTAACAGTTTGGGAAAGAACACAGTCTCTAATGGCTGTGAAAAGCTGCTGCCATGATGCTGTGCTTGTGAAAGGGGAGGTGGTAAATGAAAGTTCAAAAGACTCGGGAGCAGCTGTTCTGTCTCCAGTGCACACCTTCACCCACGTAACCTAACTCTTTGATGTCTTGTAGAAATTTGGCTGCCTTATGCTGTTTGCAAGAAGAAGGTACGTCACTGCAGATCCATTTGTATGCAGCTGGTTTGTTTCTATACAAATGCTTTAAAAAGAGGAAAACTCGCTGTGCTGGTGAATAGCACAGAAAAGAAGAACTAAGCATAGGAAGCACAGCTCAGGTTTCAATAAAGGCCACAGGAACAGGAAAGTATATTTGGATTTTTATAGGAATAATAACCAACCACAAAAATGGAAGAGATTCTCAGATATTCAGAGGACTGAGAAAGTTCTTTTTGTACTGGTTTGGACATTTACATGAAGAGAGTGTAGAATCAGACAGAGTAAGGTAATGGAAGAAGTACAGGTCTATTCAAAGATTTCATCCCTCAAAAAATTGACAATATAGAGATTTGATAGACAGAACACAACAGGCATACTAACTTTTTTTTTTTTTTCCTCATTTGCCATCATCTTCTCATTTGCTGTAACAGAAGCGAGCAGCAGAACTGGTATGTCAACTAGATACAGGGCTCCACCTTCAACTCTTTAGCTCCTTTGAAGCCCAGCAGAACGCTACCTCTCATGAGATGGCACCCCATCTGTCCAGGTTTTTGAAGTGCTGAGCCATCCCAGCCAAGCAGTCAACATCCTGGCACGTCTCTCAGAGAAGGCTCTCCGCTCTGCTGTGGTGCCACAGCATCTCAAGTGTGGAAAGTTAATAGTATGAAAAAATTATGAAATATTTTCATTTCTAGAGAATGGAAAGATACACCGAGCTGGCCCCCAAACGCATTCTGTTCTCACATTTAGCTGCTGGTTTATGAACTGTGTCACATAATAAATTAACATTCCTGAAAACAGCACACCTGTCTTGCCCTTTTGAAGCTCAGTTGCGTCCAAACAAATGAGGACATTGTGAGAGGTGTCCTTTCCACAGTACAAAAAGGCCATAGGTTTTGTTCACAACCAGTTCTGCTCTGTTGTTTTGTTTGCTTTTTATTTTCCCTTTTTACAACGTTTTTGATTGATAGTTCTATCAAATCTGTGGTAGTAACCAACTGGCAAGCAATGCTCCAGTGGAAAAATACAACAGAACTTAATACAGATAAAAATAGAGTTCTACAGAACTTTTTCTAAAAATGCACAAAACAACCACGGTGTATAAACATCTTTTAAATTTACCTACTTAATTTTCCAACAGAATTACATGGCAAGACAATACATTGAAAGTGCTAGGTATGGTACTTGGGTATTATTTCCACTAGCAGATACTCAGTTCGACAGAGCAAGTCAGCACAATTAACTATCTGTGACTATCCCTATGTATTCAACAAATAAAAAACATAGACACATACAGTGGGCAATCTGAATGTGGTTCATAATATTCTAGGTTTCATAAAATGTTTAGAAACAATTTAAAAATGTTACATCCTACTAACTCCATGGAGTATCATAAGGCCATCCCAAACTATCACAATGTGGAGGAGACTGAATCATCAATATCACCTCGTCCTCTGTTTCTATTGAACATGTGATGGGTATCTGTGAAAGCTACGTACTATGTATGTCACCATACATATTTTGCGAAACAGTATCACTTGCCAGAGAAGGTGAGGTTTAGTAATGTTATTTTCTTACAGGCATCCTTTTGTCTTACTCTTTTTGCCTCACAGTCTGTATGACACACCCAAGTGCCAATTAGGTTACATTAGTAATTTTATAGACCCAGCATCAGTCAAGATTTCAGTCAAGAAATCTATTAAATATGCTGAAAATTAATCTTTTGACAAGTAATGCTATACACCTAGTAACAGTTCTATTCTTTTGTCATAATAGGTCTCTTAGCACCATCACACAATCACAAAATCATTAAGACATGGTTCCTCTTCTTTAAAGGGTAAGAAAAATCAGAAAAAATCTTTCCTCGTAGAGGACTATATACCATTGACTAAATTCTAAATAAAATCATGTTGTACCAAAACCGTATTCTGCAGTTGGAAAACGATCTTCCACTGGCCATTCCTATATTTTACAGTAGTGAATTAGAGTTAGCATGTACTATGTCCATGTACACTTTTCTTTACTCTGAATCAGAAGATTCTTTTTCTATTTTTCTCTTCACTGAAATCTGAAAGCCAGCATTAATCAATTGCAGGGCTACGATAGCTGTTAGAATGCAAGAAATCTCTTGTCACCTTAAAGGTTTTCTATAGCTTTTTGAAGATTTTTTTGATATTTTTTGAAAAGCTTTAAATTTTAACCCTAGAAACTCTGTTAAAATCAGAGTATGCCAGTTATAAAAATCTCCTGAACCAAGAAGAAGTATTTTACTGCCTTCATTGGATTTTGAATCTGGACCTTGAAGACTGTATGATGAATGGAAGTGGCACTAAATAAAGCCATGAATATTGTAGTACTCAAAACCTTCCTCTCTACAGGGGTCATTCTGAGCTTTTCTGTGAAGTGCAGAACAGGTACCCACCACACTAAGATCAAGCAGGTAAATCTTTAAAAATTTGTTTACTGCTTATAGGAGGAGCAGTTGAGGAAACACACCACCTTCCTGTATAGGATCTTCAGGCAAATATTTAACAACCTCCCCTAAACATTATGATCCTGCATTAAGTGTTATTAAGCCAAATGCCTGTAAAGGCTCATTCACACAGTCCCATTCAAACAAAAATTCATAAGTAGACGAAAATTACAATATTAGAAAGGTGTTTTCTGATTATGAACAAACACTATCATTAAAAAAAAAACACCCAATCCTAAAAATAAACAATATGAGAGAGAAAGAGAAAGACACAAGATTTCTATGTGTTTCCTAGTGACATCAGTTGTCCTGGTCTTTCCCTTCAACTATGTGTGTTCTCCCTGGAAGAAAAGGTGAAGCAATGGATTTTGCATTGAGAAGCACAGATACACTGTGTTCTTTTACTTCACTCATAAATGTGTACAATGCTGCAGAGAAAGAATGACAAGGGAAGGCTTATCATTAATTGCGGGCATTGTGCCAGTTGACTCCCTCAGTACAATGCCTTCTCAGAATCTGAGGAAAATGAAATATGTAAAAGAGAAGATCAGAAAGCCTAGAGAATCTTCATGCACGTATTAAAATGAGAGGCAAATCAGACGAGTGTGTGTGTGTGTTCTTGAGAAATTCTACCCCACACAAAGAATAGGAAATTAATTAATCGCACAAGAAATACTGTGTGCATTCATTATGCTTTTCTTCCACTGACAAAAGAAATACAGACACAAACATTTTTACATTGCAAATGTACTTCCTAGGTCAAGTTAAGTCTTCATATATATAAAAAAAAAAAAAGATCCTCAACATTGCTAATTAAAAAACATTTCTAAGTGATGTTCAGACATTTAAACTAGAAATCACAGGTTTTTGCCTATTGTGCATGTCACAGTTCCTAAGTTTTAATACTCATATACAATTTAACATTAAAAGACTAGCCATTATTCTAAGTTTTCAACACTGCTTAGAATACTACTAAAAACTCAACCATCATTCCTATTAAAAAAATCAACTACACAGTCATACAGGATTGATTTGCTTTAAATATTAGGAAATATCTTTTCATTAATTAGCTTAATAACAGTTTTTATCAAGTACGTTCTCCCTGCACAGTTTAAATGTGCAGCCCAGTGTGACAGAGGAAACACAACATTCAGAACAAGTCATTCGTATGTGACAACATAAATGATTCCTTCCAATGCGTTGATGAAAAACATATTTCTATGTGCTTGAGGTATCACACATCATAGTAGTGAATCCTTTTAGACTGAGTCCATTCATCAAAACCGAGTGACTATGTTAGCAGACGAGTTACTGGAACACTATGAGGTTCTTTTTTCAGTAGCAAAATTGACTACATTCAGAGGTTAAAATGTAAATAGTAGAAATTGAATTGTGACATGAATAGTATCATTGCAATACGATAGAAAAAAAAGGCAGTAAATAGATAATCATGTAGCCTTTCTCCTAAATGGGCTCCTTTTGAAAGTTCCCAATGAAACTTCATAGTAGCACAAAACTTATCTCACATCTGTTCATATTCACTGGCTTCCCAGCTGAATCTGATACATTATAAAAGAAAGTCAGAATTCATGATCTTGGTTTTGGTTTTCTTTTTTTAAAGAAAACAACATCTCTCAGTTAATATTAAGCTCAATTTAATCCTTAATGTAAGACTTTCACAAACCCTTAAAAATAAAAATGTGATTTAAAAGAAAACAAAAACCAAAACAAAGCCCCAACCCAACAGCTGTATGCACTTTTAATCTTCAGGAAAGCATGTGTTCTGGGAATCATGTTTGTTTTTAAAACATCTGTACGCATTTTATAGAAAATTACATTCTGCAAAACCCAACATATTGCATTCAAACATCATACACATTGGGATTCTCATTTTATGCACACCACACTGATACTTCATCTAATACTGATATAACAAGAGTATGCACCACCTACAAGTTATTAATGCCTTTTTCTATTAGACAAAACTTTTCATTTGTAAGAAGAAATAGCATTATTTTAACTAAATACTTATTTTATACCACATATCATGTATGTTTTTCTTTTTAGTTGCAGCTGGGAATAGAAAGTAGAGAGTCATGTAATTCCCATTTGAACAGAAGGTGAGAATTATGTGTGTTTACAAGTAAGTACCTGTTAAAGAGACTGCTTCTTTCTCTTTCTATCCTAACTTCAGTGTAACAGTTCTTAATGCATTTGGCATACACGCCTATCGATTGATCAATGTCTATTGAGTTACGTAGCCAAGTCTGGGAAAATCACGGGATAATCAAATCTCTCTATCTAAGGGTATATTTGAAGGTTTCTACTATCGTCTGAACTCTCATGCTCTTCGGCATTCTGCTTAATTACCCAGATGTTTTCACAGATGAATTCTGACTCTAGCAGCTACTCTTGCATGGAGCAGCAGGCTGCTGACAGGTGGCTGCACCATATTCCTCGTTCTCACGGAGTAAAGCACAATGCACTTCACAGGCTGCAAAGTCAGTGATACAAATCTCTCTTGCATTCTGGTGTGACTTTTTGCTAACTACAGGATCGCTGCTTGCAAACCAGACATTTTTACACTTATATGACGCCTCTTCCCCCACTCCACAACACAGAAATACTGCTTTGCAATCATGAACTACTTCCAATGGAGAAGCAGCCGGCTTTCACTCACTCACCTTGTGAGCGGATGCTCACGTGCTGGTGGGAAACAAAAATTAATTCCTGCAGATACACTGTACCAGGTGGCTTAACTATTTTTGCCTGGATATGATGAGGTGGGAAGGGAAATGGGAAGAGGGGTCTGTCACAGAGAGGGGTCTGCACTGGAGAAGCAGGAACAGCATCACTTAAGGCATGGTGTCAATTTTTTTCTGTTGCAGTTCCCAAATCAATCAAATCCACAGAAGACCACAGGTTGTTTCTTTACATGTAAAGTAGGGTACATAGATCCTGCCTATGAATGAGTAATCTATATTTTCTGTACCTCCCTCAGAGAATCTTTCCATTAACTATATTTCAAAACAACCCAGTACCCTATAAACCGAGGCATAAAAAGATCAAGGCACAGATTAGAAGAGTGTTGTGGGCATTCAGAAATTCAAATACTTAATGTTCACACCTGTGCCTCTACAGATCTGAGATAAAGGCTCCCATTTCTCAGGCTTGCTTAGGTGCAAAATAAAGTATTTCCAAATTGTACATCTTTTAAATTGGAATAGAAGCTGCAAAAGCCTGCAATGCCAAAGTCCATTTCATCTCTTCATATATTATTAATTATTATTACCCTCCTATAGAGAAAAGAAATGGGCTACTAACCCAAACATGTCTATCATATGTTCAAAAGTTTCTGTCAAGATGAGTTAGTCTTAGAATTTTATATCTCTGCTGGCTATTAAACCTGACTATAAAAATGTTAGGATATTTTTCCTGGAGCAGAAGTCAATGACAACACAATCAAGTGACAAGGCCAAGTTTTGTGAGATGAAGAGAATGAACATATGCAAGATCCAGATACCAAGTTGAGTGTGAAAAGTTGGAATTGGTTCAGAGAAAGATCTAAAATGAGCCTCTCCTCTGTTATTGATGAAAAACAGATTTCCAACCTCACTTCAGTAAGGAAGAATAAATGCCTGGATGTGATATGACTATTATGCAAACTGAATCTTGTCTTTTTGTTGTCTAATCCTCACAATAATGTATGCAATTCCTCAAGCAGCCATGCTGTAAACTACTACACTGAGTTATAACTAAACTGAGTCAGCCATGCTGACTCAATGACTACAAGGGTAAGTTTTGAATTCAAATAAGAAACTGAATGTAAAATAAAGGCTACTTTCCTTTTTTTTAATACCTTCCACCATCATTTATCATGTACAGAGCAATGATGCTGGTCAAAAAAAAAAAATGTTGAATGTGAATTCATGTGAATAAGTAGATTAATTTCTCCTTCTTACTCATATGTGAACAACATATTTCAAGCCTCACTAAAAGTTATTAAAAAAAAATAAAATTCTAACAGTATAGATTCATTACCCAAAGTCACTACATCTGTCGTATAAGTGCCTTGAGCTTTGCTATGCAGTTGCACAGCCAGATTGAGCATGCCCAGCAATATGTTCAGCAAGCGATGGATTTCAGCTGTTTCTTGTCCTTATGTATATACCTGTTTTGACAATGCTCTAATATGAAGAACATTGCTGTCAGAAGTAATCTTTTTGCAACTATAATGCATAGCCTTTCAGAAAACCATGCAGAAGAGCTAAGGAAGTTACAGGCTTTAGGAAACATTGTCTTAAGCCGTTTAATCAAATCCTTACCTGTGTTTACCACGTGAACTGCTGAGCAATAAATCCTTCCAAGCTAACACTTCCCTTCCACTGCCTAATGCACAAAGGGAAAGTAGAGGTTTATGTACACAGTCATTTGCTTTATTATAAACCACTACTGACAGTCTTTTGGGAACATTAATACCTGGTGGTTATTTTCTGCTTTTTAATACTAAAATGAAGATCTCAGTTTTAATATGTGCAACAATGTTGTTGTTATTGTAAAAGCAGATTTGTGTTATTCAGACTTTACGCTGTTTTCACAGTAGGTCTGGTTACATGAATTCTAATTATCTTCAGCGGAAAAAAAAAAAAAAAAAGACGTGGAAAACTCACGGAGTCATGAATTCCTATCACGTAATAGTTTCTTCTTTGCAACTAACATACAGAGATGGTATAGAAGACATTGTTTCTCCTCCCAGAAATAAAAGAATTATTTTCACAGAATTTACTGCAATGAAAAAATTGTTTATTTGTGTAAGAGATCTTACTGATTAACACCAAATGAGGCCTCATAATCTTTCAGTCTGATAAAAAGGCAGATTGATTTTTTGCAAAGCAGCTAACAGCTAAAGAATGAAAAGATAAAAAGTCATAAGAACATACAGTTCATCTCCAGAAGCAGTTGGAGCTAAGACTCTCCCCCAGCAACAGCTCAGCCACATACTTCAGTTTGTGCTCTGCAAGGAATCAAAGTTACTATTTGCAGCTCCTGAACCAAAGCACAAAGTTTTGTTAAGGAACAGGTTAACAATCCTGATTTTGTATTTATTTTTATAAACAGTGACCCCATTCCACTATCTGAAGAAAGCTCTTTAAAAGATATTTCCTCCAGCTTCCATTGATGTGAATGTGATTACTAGACTATGGTTTAAGATTTAAGTATATCTGTTCCAAAAAGAATCTATCTTTATCTTGAAGCATCTCAATCTACTAACCATAAATTTCTAGAAATAAATTGTCCTGACATCCTGCCCTAAGAAGGGTGGAGAGTAACAGAAGAGGCAGCATATCAGTATACAAATTTTTCTTACTTTTCCTTTGTAGAATCTGTGGCTTTTCTACCCACTGTTGCTTATACTACTCCTCCTCCTCTTTTCCCAGGTTTTCATAATAGTCTTTCCCCTGTGAAATCATTTATGTGACCATTATTACCTCTTATTGTTACCAGATTCTTACATAAAGAACAAGGCAACAAGCTGGCAGTGTTCTTTTTTTTTTTTTTTTTTTCATTTTTGTTTGTTTTTCAATCACAGTAAATGAAATAACAGCTGTGACTTTAAAATGAACTTGGACAGTACAAGATGCATTTTGGGAACTTTGACCACAAGACTGAATGAGTAGTATTCAGCAGTATTCACCTGCTACAAATGATTTAACAATCCATCTGAAAGCACCAGCCCTGATTTAAAGAAAACAAAACCATCTGTTTACCAGGTTGGTCTATTAGCTTAATAAGTATATTTGGTTTTAAACTGTTCTGTTTAAACTTCTGTTTCTAAGGTTCACATTACTCATACATGAACTTTTCACTGAATAAATTATAGCCCCACACAGACCAGTTCTGATCTTACTTAAAAGGTAAGATGTGACAAAAAAATGGTAGATTACTAATGTACTAATTGCAGATTAGGAACCTTTCCTGAGAAAGGCAAGAGTAAGATTTCTGACTCCAGTATGCCAGGACAACACTACATTCAAAATTTTACATTCAGTATCTCCTCAGCTTCTGAATTCCACAGACAACTAAAACTATCTTCAAAGCTGTATTTCAAAATGTATTTGTAGTAGTTAATTAATCAAGCCAGTAAGTGAGAAAAGAATTATTAAAAGTTATATTAAAAAAAAAAAAGGAATAAATTGGTGAAGATTAACTATAATTACAATACAATTACATTTCAAGTATAAGCACCTTGAACATACTGTTATATTTGTGGTAGTTACAACAGTCATAACTCCTATTTCCTACCTCACCAGAGTTTCTGCTACGAGCAACAGCAGGAAAGGATTCAAACCTTTATGATTTTGTCTGTGAGAAATTGTATCTGTGCCCCATTATGAACAGGAGCAAGTTAATGAACACCCATTCCCAAGCTTTCACACATCAAGAGCTGCTTACAGGAAAGCCTATAAAAGAGTGACTGTCTATATTAAGACGTTCTTATAAAATATTTAACATGTTCTATCAGTTCTATTTCTTGTGTCTTCTCTATCTCCCATCTGACTCAAATTTTCACTCCTCTACCTTCTCCTTCTTCCTCAAACTAGGTTTCCAAGTTTTAAAAAACTTGCTGAAACATCAAGGGTCAAAATCAGGCAAGCACACTCGGAAATAAAATAATTTTTAGTACACTGCAGGAAGTCCCCAGACCACATATTGGACAATTGTGCTTACACAACTGTGGAAGAGCACAATGAGTGAATTTTGTAAGAAGTAGTGGATTCCAGTAAAAACAAACAAACACCCACTACTCTATAGTTTTTCACATTCAGTTCCATAGTGGAACATCTGTCTCTAAAAACTTAATAAATAAGTAAGGTTTCCCAAATGCTAATCTCTTAAAAAAATAAAGTATCTTTAGCAGTGACTATGTTATAATTACATAGGAATGAATTGTATCAGTGGAATCTAAATAAACCCCATTTAGATTACTTAGTGGGGAGATGAAAGCCTGTTTGAAATGCATTCTCTTCTCACCTAAAAAAACTGGGCAGTTTAGGACTTTTGTCATACTCTTGTGTCTTCATCAATCTTCTGCTGGAGTCATCATCTAATGATGGTATGAGTAGGTTTACAACAATATGCTTGAATGCTGTTGGTCTAAGATTTACAGCTTAGAGTCTTAGTGTCCTACATTTAAGGCAGAAGAGAGAATTACATGCCACTGTTCAGTGCTAGAGATATCATTGTTCATAAAAAACAATAAACTGTGGCAACTGGTCATGTTTAACCACTTAGGTTTCTGCTCTGTAGGAGAAAACAGAAGCTGACATGAGCTTGCAAGAAAAGCAGTCTTCTACCTTTGTCAAATTAAATAAAATATGAACTTTAAATATACTTTGGTGCTTCAGTTGCAAAATGAATTGTTACTCTCTTTTGTAGCACTGCTAGAATAAAGAGAAGCAGCTTCTGCTGGATATTCATCCTCTCTAGTCTTAAAACTTGAAACTCCAGATAGGCTTATCTTCATTTAACCTATAAATATAAATCTGTTTCATTTTATGTAAAATCTAACTCAGATCCAGAAGGGAGAATAAATGTGTCAAACTGGAATTTAGTAAGGAAAGGAGGAGGTAAGGCATCCTGTTTTCTAAAGAAAGTTTCTCTTTGTCAAGATAGATACACTTGCAAGGTTGTAAACAACATATATCACATGTTTTTTTCTGCATTTCCATAGTAGAGAATTTAATTTACCCTCTGAGAAACAAGTTCATGTATATTTAAAGAAAAAAGAAAAAAAAAAAGAAAAAAAAACCTGCTTGAACTATGCAGTATTTTAGAATTTATAAACTTCTTCTCTCAAAAATATACAATTTGCCTTACAACCAGCACTTCAGATAACCTACTTATTAAAACAAAAAATCAGTCATAGCAAAAGGGGCCATTGCAGTAGAGGGAGCAGACTATGGAGGATCAGAGGCAGGAGACTACTTGCAAAAAGAACTTTCTGGGGTAACTTTCCTCTCACCTGGATGTGCGTTTAACCCTTATTACTGCAGATTGTTAGTTATAGTGCTGTTGATGTTTCATTTATGCAGACCATGTAAAAAAATATCATAATTAGGCTATTTTCTCTGATGGAACACTGATCGTTTTATACTTCCAGAATCTAGATACTTAACTGAACTCCTTGGACTGAAATTCTGTCAACACATTCAGATATATGTCATGAGAGAATGACCAAAGGATACTTTTAGTGCAGTAAAAGTCTTCTGCTATGGTATAAGGTAGCATTCACACTGAGTCTTGGGTGACAGAGATTCTGTTATTTTGCAAATTCAGTAATAGCTGAAGCTGCTTTCATACCACAGTCACAAAGGAAAAAAAAAAAAAAAA
>VXBW01006614.1:1831456-1903155 GCA_013400375.1 Thinocorus orbignyianus
AAAGATAAACGAAAAGATAGACAGACAGATAGGCGGATAGATGGATGGATGGATGGATGAGTGTGTGGCTATATTTAAAATTTAAGTTTCACCTAAGCACTGTTTGCTCTGTATGCTTTCTGAATATGCAGGCTCAGAGCAAAATCCAGGTTTTTTTTGTTTCTGTATAACACATTTTTCCTAGTATGAGGTGGCTGCAATTTTTAGATAGAAATATCTATTTCTCAGAGGTAGCTGAAATGTTTAGATAGGAACACCTATTCCTCACTGAAAAAGTGTGATCTTTTCAGATTAACTAATTAAGCAATGTTTGAGTACATCTTTTACTCGAGATGCAAAGCACAAGTGAAATACTGTTTTTTGCTAAAATTCAGAAAATACTTGAGATGCTCAATAAATACAAACAAATGTAGATAAATTTGAGAAAGAAAACATGAAATCATCTTTAATGTGTAATATGGTACAGTTACAAATGTACTGATGTTTTTTAGATTTAGGATTAAATCTTAACTGACGCCTTAATGACAACGTATGGTATACCTGCTAGTTCAAAAGGAACTCTGCATGTGAGAAGAAAAGAAATAAAGAAGGCTGAGAGATTAAAGCCAACCACTTTACAAGTCTGGAATGTTTATCTATTTATTCTATTTGTATTTCATTTGATAAGCTTCTTTCTGTCTGAACCATTTCATATACAGTTTTGGTCTGACCTTACAACTGAAAACACAGCATGATTTGCAGTATGCATCTCCTAGCTTACTATCCCTAGAAGAAAACAATAAAATAAATAAATAGTGAAGAAACATGGGGAGGCAAGATCCCCCCACAGGCACTTTTAAAGCAAAAAAGAATAAAATGATGAAATTTTGTATGTCTCATTAGAGAACCCTGTATATAAAAAGATATGTACTTATGTCACATCCACACACATAATTGACTACTTCACTTCTTGTTAAATGAACTGCATACCTAAGGATAGGATTCTCCACCAGCAACATGCACAGACCATTACACTTCTACAAAGCCAAAGAAGCTTTTGAAAAAATTCCAATGTATATAAAGTACAGATACACTAATACATACTTTGTCATGGAGATGTTAATAATGGCCTGTAACAGTTTCACCAACATTCATTTATAATCCCTTTCCATTTACCTGCCGAAAAACTTCCAGCATTAGTATTACATGAAAGTATTTTTTATCAGTATAAAGTTAAAAAGTCGTTCATTATGAAAAAAAAAAAATTACCACCCCTCTCTCTTTTACTGCTGCCTATAGATGCCATTTGCTTTACTTAGGGCTGTAAAAAACAGATTTCTGCTCTACAGAAAAAAAGATGCTGCTATTACCTGTGAGCTGTAAACCATGTAGCACGCTGCTTAGAAAAGAACTACGTATTTCAATAGGGAACCAAGAGAAAGATCACAATTTGCTCGAGAATGCTGGAGTAAGGACAGTGTTTTGTTTAGCTTTGCTACTTTAATAGCAATTCCTGTATCTATTTATAGATTATCTCACCTTTAAATAACTGACCCCATTTCTTCTTCAGGTGTTGGTTTAGGCTTTTTTCATACAGACACGCTTCTTGTTTTAAATAGCTATCTTTTCAATTTATTTTTTTTTAATAGACGAATAAAACTCACTTGGGTCATATCTGTTAGATTTTCTTAGAAAGGAAAAGAAATCAAAGTAAAGAAATTTGCTCACGTATAAATACAACACAGCTAACCATACACCATCAGAATATAGATTGAATGTGTACACACATGCATCTTAATTGGTCTAGCAGATTCCCAAACTGTTCCTTTAGAGCTATTGAAGAAATAAAATAAATTAGTTACAAAGATCTATCTGAACAATTAGTGTAGGTTTGCCCTGCCTCTTCTGCTTCCTATTTTGAGTAATTCTCTATTTCTAGGTCTGACCTTCCCAGACAGAGAGCTCAGAGAGATTCATTAAACACGGCATAGGTGATTTCTAGAACATCCCTGACAACCATTTTCCACCTGAGAACTTCTCACTATCCAAATTTTCAATTTCCTCAGGAGCACATTTTCTTAATCAACATTCACATCCCTATTTAAACTCGCCACCTCACTTTTGGTCAGTAAAAAACTGTAGTTCCAACCCAGACAGTAATACTGGGGGCACATGTAAGTGAAAGTATGAAGCCACACTCTCCTCTGATACACAAACAGAAAGCTTCACTGCTCACCTCAAAATCTGACTTTCACTGGTTAACCCACTATCCTGGAGAGTGAGGTGATCCATGAAACATCTCCTTAGACATTGCATTGTATCCCTCTAAACACTGCACTGTTGGGTTTTGTGCTCCTTAACAAACTTTTTTCCTTTCTCTCCATGCCAACATTCACAACAGGTCATTTTGGCACATGTAGTTTTCCAAAGACACTTAGAAAAATGCCTGCAAGTGTAACTTTTTTTCTTTGAATGGAATTTGCCAAAACATCCTTACAGAGTATGGACAACTGAGTACTGATGACTCTTGAGGAAAAGGTATGCAGGCAAGATACTGTACAAAAGCAAGACTTCAAAAAAAAACAGTAAAATTCTTTGGCAAACCACCAAATCCACAATTTGGCTAAAATAAAAGTTATTCTATAGCACAGTCAGAGATCACAGACATGAAAGCAGTTGTATTGTGATCGATACTGATATGATTCACAGAATCACAGCAGAAAGCAGTCAACCAGAGTCAGCTATCGGCTGAAGAAATCTGACCTCCAGGGTTGGGATCCTATCATGTTTGAAACACAGTCATAACCAAACAAGATATTGTTCACTTACAAATTAAACATTGCCACTCTCAAAGCTGCCTTCTAAGGAAAAGGGTGAATGAATTAGCAAGCAGACTGACTTCAAAGAGTCCTTTACATAGAAGACATATGTAAATATCAGTGCTTTGATCAACAGTGTCCATCACCTGTCTTTCTCCCAACACAGCTCTTCTACTTGTTATTAAACAAAAATACACAATCAATTATAGAATAGGCATCTGCTCTAAATGTTGACTATTGGGTTGAAATACACCTGGCAAGCTTTTGAAACTTGCATTCCCTAAAGAGTGCACTACAACTTTAGGTTGACACACAATTTGTCTTAAACAACCTCTTATACTGAAGGAGCTTCATGGGAATTAGCCCATCTTAATTTTTAAAATGACAGATGTTGTTAATAACTTTACTGAAGAGTCAAAACTTCATGCCATAGGTTGTTTTCCACATATCTGGAGCCATCTCTTTACAGTTTATAGAAAAAGATCACTACATATAGACAATGTGCTATAATCAGGAGGAAAACAACAGTAACAAACAACCAAAATAAAACCCCTCCAAAAATAAACAAAATCAGAAACAACAACCAAAAAATGACAAAAAATATCCAAGCACCACCCCACCTCAACCCCNCCAGCCACGCCACACGAAGTCCGACCTGACTTAAGGATTCTAGCTGATAAGAGAATGCAATTAGTTTACTCTCACATCGTTATTCAACGTGGTATGCAATGAAGGGGATGCATGAAAGTTTTGCCTCTTTGGTCATGTCACATTTTAGGAGCCATTTCACATAGAAAAGAGGGTCTTGAGCTATGCAAGCAATGGAAATACCAGGTTTTCTGTTTAACACAAGACAGCACACAGACCCTAATCTAGCCCTTATCTCCACCAGGTATAACACATGCCAGGGAGAAGGTAATAAATCAGATGTATGACTAGTGCTAATTCAGTCACCATTAACTCAGAAGTTATGTCATATTCTCCTGCTCCACCTTCAGGATGAGGTCTCAAGCCACCACTGTGGTGGACTGAAAGAGAAAAGTTGTTATCTGATTGCTTAGAAACTTCCCAAGAGAAATGTCTTCAAGGAGAAAGAGGGTGTCTCACGGGAAAGCATGGGCATAGTAGCATACCCTGTCCCGCATAGGTATCTCATATCTACCATGAAAGTCTGATTTGCTACTGTCTTGATCATTGTGTAGTGATCTGTACCTGGATAAAATGAGCATAAAATGCTGTTTTCTTCTAGTTCAGTAGCATTTTTACACTCACTTTACACCACAGTAAGCGATTACACACATTGCAAGGCAGTGAAAGTCAGGTTTGAAAGGTGTTACTTTTTACCTGTCCTTTGCCATTTCTCAGCAGAACACAAGTATAAAAATGTTGCCAACCGCCTCCAGTAAGAGTCACTTGGCTCCATCTGAGAATTTCAAAGCATTCTGCAAGCAAGCAATTCCTTCCACATGCACACAAAACAAAAAAAATATCCTCCAATATTATTACACAATGTGCCAGCAAATCAAGCAACAAAAAATGTTTCCTGAAGCCAAGAATAAGTCAATTGAAGAAACCGGTATGTCTCCAGGAGACCTAATTCCCCATCCCTTGCCCTAGCCCTTAAGCCACGCCCACACTTTGCAATAGTATTATCAGTAAAGGCCCTCACTTAATTTTCTACATACTGCAGTTGTTCCATTTCTCCCTTTTCTTTTCCCCAGGCCCTAGAGACATTAATCTTCCTCTAATACAAACATCTGTTTTTCTGACATACTGATGCTCATGTACAGAGGAAACAGTCAAGGAGGTTCCTAGAGTGGAGATAAATTCCTGACAAAGCTAGTGAGGGAGCCAAGTACAGAAGGTGCCCTGCTGGACCTCTGAGAAGAAGCTGTGGGTGATGTGATGGTTATCTTGGGCACAGCGATCTCAAAAGTCCATTCAACCTAGACAATTCTATGATAATGAAATAATAGGTTTTGATTCTTGAAGAAGTAAGGGGGAAAGTTAGTAGAACTTGAACTTCTGGAGGGCAGACTTTGGCATGTCATGGAGCCTGGTTGACAGAGTCCCTTGGGAGGCAGTCCTGAAGGGCAAAGGAGTTCAGAAAGGTTGGACATTCTTCAAGAAGGAAATCCTAAAGGCACAGGAGAAAGCGGTCCCCATATGCCAAAAGACAAGCCAGTAGGAAAGAATAGAGGCCTGGCTGAACAGGAAGCTTTGTTTGGAACTCAGGAAAAAAAAATCAGAGAGTTTATGAATTTTGGAAGAAGGAAGGGACAGGTCACTCAGGAGGACTCCAAAGAGGTCATGAGATTATGGAGGGAGAAGAATAGAAATGCCCAGAGCACAAATAAAAATTAACTTGGCTACTGCTGTAAAAGACAATAAAAAATGTTTCTATAAACACATTAGCACTGAAAGGAGGACTAAGGAGAATCTCCNGCTGAACAGGAAGCTTTGTTTGGAACTCAGGAAAAAAAAATCAGAGAGTTTATGAATTTTGGAAGAAGGAAGGGACAGGTCACTCAGGAGGACTCCAAAGAGGTCATGAGATTATGGAGGGAGAAGAATAGAAATGCCCAGAGCACAAATAAAAATTAACTTGGCTACTGCTGTAAAAGACAATAAAAAATGTTTCTATAAACACATTAGCACTGAAAGGAGGACTAAGGAGAATCTCCATCCTGCATTGGATGTGGGAAGAAACATAGTGACAAAAGATGAGGAAAAGGCTGCGGAACTTAATGTCATCTTTGCCTCATTCTTTGCCTCAGTAACACCAGTTGTCCTCTGGATACCCAGTCCCCCAAGCTGGAAGACAGGAACAGGATTCAGATTGAAGCTCCCATAATCCAAGGGGAATTGTTAAGTGATTTACTACAGCACTTAGACACAGACAAATTAATGTGTCCGGATAGAATCTACCCCAGGATACCAAAGCAACTGGCGGGAGTGCTCACCAAGCCACTTTCCACCATTTTTTATCAGTTCTGACTAACTGAGGGACTCCCAGTTGACTGGAAGTTAACAAATGTGACACCCTTCCACAAGAAGGGCCAGAAGAAGGATGCAAGGAACTACAGGCCTCAGTGCCAGAGAAAGTTATGGAGCAGATCACCTTGAGTGTCATCATGCAGCATGTATAAGAGAACTAGTCAGCATGAGTCCATGAAACGATCCTGCTTGACTAACCTGATCTTCTATGACAAGTTGACCTGCTTAGTGGATGAGCGAAAGACTGTGGATGTTGTCTACCTAGACTTTAGTAAGCCATTGACGTCGTTTCCCACAGCATTTTCCTGGACAAATTGGCTGCCCATGGCTTGGACAGGGGTACACTTCACTGGGTAAAAATCTGACTGGATGGTACAGCCCAAAGAGTGGTGGTGAATGGGCCAGTTTTGTTTAATATCTTTATCAATGATCTGGACAAGGGGATTGAGTGCACACTCAGTAAGTTTGCAGACAACACAAAATTGGGCAGGAGTGTTTATCTGCTTGAGGGTAGGAAGGCTTGACAGAAGGATCTGGACAGGCTGAATCAATGGGCCAAGGTAAACTGTAAGAGGTTCAGCAAGGCCAAATGCTGGGTCCTGCATTTGGATCTCAACAACCATGTAACACTACAGGCTTGGGGAAGAGTGGCTGGGAAGCTGCGTGGTGGAAAAGGACCTGGGGGTGTTGTTCGACAGCCAGCTGAATATGAGCCAGCAGTGTGCTCAGGCGGTCAAGAAGGTGAATAGCATCCTGACCTGTATCAGAGATTGTGTGCCCAACAGGACTAGGGAAGTGATTGTCCTCCTGCACTCAGCACTGGCGAGGCCCCATCTTGAATATTGTGCCTGGATTTGGGCGTCTCACTACAAGAAAAACATAGAGGTGTTGCAGCATGTCCAAAGAAGAGTAACAAAGCTGGTGAAGGGTCTAGAGTGTAAGTGCTATGAGGAACAGCTGAGGCCTGCAGAAAAGGAGGCTGAAAGGAGACCTTATTGCCCTCTACAACTACCTGAAAAGAGGTTGTAGCAAGGTGGGTGATAGGACAAGAGTAAATGGCCTCAAGTTACTCCAGGCAAGGTTTAGACTGCAGGAAAATTTGTTTCACTGGAAGGACTGTCAAACATTGGAATAGGCTGCCCAGGAAAGCTGTTGTATCACAATCCCTGGAGATATTTAAAAGACATGTAGATGTGGTGCTTAGGGACATGGTTCAGTGGTGGACTTATCAGCGCTGGGTTAGCAGTTGAGCTTGAAAGTTCTTTACTTGCCAAAATGGCTCTAAAGGATTCTAAGGTTTTGCACCTCTTCTTCTCTTTTCCTCCTACTGGGTAAAGCTTAAAGAGTCTTCCTGTGGAAGACACAACAGAAAAGCAGAAAGAATTAAGAAATATGAAAAAAGAGCAAAACAAGCAACAGCAAGTGGTTCCATAATTCTGTTCAAAAAATGATGCTGCACTGTGACACATCAGGCTTCTATCATAAGCTAACAAAAAGACAACTTTTGAAGGTCATCCTTGCTTTTAAAAAGGGTGCATTACACCAAGATGTTGCCTTTAATTGGGATTATTTTGGCCAACAACTATGTACTTCTTCCCTTTTTCAAATGCTGACATGAGTCAACTGCTTGTGAAACACAATTGCCACTCAAAGAATTCTTAAGGCAGCTAAATTCCATAGCAAAAACAAATACCAGCAAGGACAGCAGCAGCAGTTGTTTTTTGCGATGGTACCATTTATCTGATAGAAGTGCCAATTCGACCATGTTTTCCTCAAAGAAACCACTTAAAATCCCCAATCCTTTTCAAAGAAAAGGTCAGGCTCAGCTTTCAGACATACTTATACTCAGCTGCATGCAATTTAGGAACTTACCAATACATAATTACTCCTCTACTGCATGCCTTCCCAGCAGATACTTCCTTTTAAATCACATTAGTTATTAGGCCCAAGTATCAAAATAGTTAATCATATCACAGGTTATATAATTTCATTATACAAGTGTTCTCTAAAATCACTGTATACATGCTTACAAGTGCTTATAAAGGTGCGATTCCAATGTTGTAGCAGTAAATGCAGAGTAAAACGGGTTTAAGTAGTTTCTGTATGTCCCACAAGCACTGATGTTAGAATTTCCTCTGCTAAGAGACTTTAGCAGACAACCATTTTTCTTTCCTCAGTGCCATTTGTTGCAGTAAACTAGCACTTGTTTATCATCTGAAGAGCTATGTGTGCATAATGAAGATGTGATTATCTATGTCCTTTAAGTCCCTTTCTCTCTCCTCCTCTTCCACCAACCTGCCAGCATCAGAAAATTCACAGCACAACAATTATGACACTTAGCATCAAAAACATGTCGCTGTGGCCCTAGTATTTTCTTCAGATACAGGGAACATTTGCAAGTCAACACTTGCAAGACAGAAAGCTGAACTGGATCTCAACACAGCATAAAAAACCTACCACGTTGCGATGCGTGTGCAATCAGCCATACAGGGACTTAAACTAAAAGTGGTCTTATTATGCAAACAGTAGTCTCTGGTATGCAAATAAATACAAACAAAGCAAAACACGGAACTCTTGAATAATATCAGCTGCTGCTGGCAATCAAGAAATCATTTCTTATAATCACCTAAAACAAACAAGATACCGCACCCACCCGACCACCCTCCCCCCCAAGTTTTAAACATGATTGTCATATATACAACTAAAGATATGACAGGAGCGCATTTAAAATCCAAATGACCCATTTCCTTAGCAAGTGGTGGCCCTCTAGAAGCAGACAGTCCAATTAATCTATCTCTCCTGCAACTGATCCATCACCACCGGCACAGCTACATACTTGCATTAGGGTTACAGAATTTAATTGCATAAACCAGTTTAGAAAAACAGAGTAAAGCAACAGACACGGGAGTGAACTATAAGCAACTAAAACACAAAGGACAGACAAACGATGGAAGCTGCAGTATTTGAAGCATTATTAGCAGCCTTCACTTAGTTTCCCCCTGTTCCCCTACTTAAATAAAAAAGAATAGCAGAGCAAGGCACGTAGTTTTGAGAATGGCCAGGAGCTAGCAGTGCAGAAGAGACTCCACTTCCCCTTTTGTTTGAGAGCTCTTGCAGCAGCTATACTGAATCTGCATTACAATGCTTTGCCTCTGGGCAGCAGCAATACCATAGTATACTACGGTTAAGTATAAATGTTTAATCACTGCCTATGATCTCAGCACAGTCCACCAGTTTCATTTTGTGAGCATGGGCCAAGCTGTGCAGAAATATCCTAAATCAAGGTTTAACAGCATCAGTTAGAAATTACTCTGGCTGTGAATCCTCTTATCTCCTCTTATTCATACTACCCAGCTCTGAAGGCAGACTGCTTTTCCAGCACAACCGTTAAACCTAAAGATACACCCCACAATGCAGAGCACGTAGACAAGCAAATTAACTCCCAGTCACATTAATGTTATCTAGACCTCAGTGATATCCACACTCCTACAAGCTACAAAGCCAGCTGTCTGTTCTCTGTGAAGCTGAAAAGTCATAGTAGAACCCAGAAAAAGTGAGAAAATGAGATTGATCAAGTTCATTTCAGTTATGCTGTTTTGCATAAAAAGAGGCTTTTTGGTAAGTAACTAAAGAAGAGATTTCCTTCTTCACTAGAAGAAAAAAGAAGAAAACAGGAAACAAACAAGTCGGGATACAATAGGTAGGTCCATTATATGACATGTTAAACTGAATTTTCAGGCCCCCAAAGCATAAAAGTCTAAATATGTAACGAACTGACATTCAACATCCTGTGGGCTAATTATGAGCAACTGCACTAGTAATCCTGAGTGAACTATTCACCTTCTTCGTTGACAGAAACGCACTGGTATAACCTGACTTTGATAAGGGAATGGTATCTCCAACATTGTGTTTTAATGAGTTCTGATTTGATATTAGTAACAGCTTGCCCCATATTAGTGTACTGATGATGGCCTCCCACAGTTTCTCTTCGAAAAGAAACTAAATTAGGGTCACAGAACAACAGATTTTGTAAACTCTAGAGAATAATCTAAAAGACAGACACTGAACTATAATGAGTATATAGGGCATTAACATGAGGATGATTTTGTGGCTCAAAAGTTAAATAACCAACCCTGGGCCTGTGAAATGTGTGCCAGGTATTAACATATGCCTCTGTTTTAGACAGATAACTAGGTGTGTAAATAAGCAACTATTTCTGCATGCAAATACCTTCTCTTTGCAAAACTACTTAGTCCTTCACCAGGTAATGCTATTTTCTTGGTACTCCAGTAGATGATTCTGCTGTGCACACGTGCATTTTGTGCATTTCTTTTAGTAGTCATTTAGTTGTTTTACCGGAGCTTGGAGGAAGTACTGTTAAGAGGCTATTGTGTAATATTTGGGAAACTACTGCATCATAAAGCCCCACTCCTTCAACTGAGAGTATAATGTACTTTTCAGAAGTGTCTTTTGAAAAGAAGGGTCAACATTGCTCCCCCAAATAATTACTGTAGACAGTATGCTCAGATGCCCTCAGACAGCAAATTGCTTTTTTCTAAAGAATGTTTTGGGATTCTTTGGCTACACGTTATTTCCACTCCAGGAAAATGGAGTTGCAAGAGGCTGTACTGGTAGAGGGCTCAAGGATCCTCTCTCTAAACCCGACAGAGTAAGCCACTCAGACACTCTGTAAGCAGAATTACTAACTTTGTTTAAGGATGTCTCCCACACTCTTCAGGCCTTATATTGGTTTATTCCACTCATTTTTAACTGACATTCCACAAAACAGTTTTGGATTTGTATGCTACCGTTTGCCTATTGCTTTAGCGATGTTCATCTTCCCTTCAAAATTACACAGAATTGCTTAGATACAGGACTTCTTGCATCTCTTTCATTTTCAAAGAGAAACACACACACACACATGAGAAAAAAAAAAATAATCTTTGGGGAGCCAGTAAGAAAATTTTGCAGTGTTTTTTGGCTTTTAAACAATATGCATCCTGTGTAACATGTCAAGCTTTTAACTTCTGTTCTCTGCTCACTGTAATAAGGCAAAAAGATAGGGGACCAGATCCAAGCTGCAAAAACACAGAATGCATTTTGGAAGCCCACTCTTCTCACCTGTTCCCTCTACTGAAAGCAAGGGGCATGCCTATTTTGAAATTGTTGTTGTGAAGTACTCATTAAATTATTGCTCATAGCAGGGGGCAAGGATACTTTTGACTAAATCTGTTAGCCAGACTCCTGCAGTGACTCTCCTCTGGATTCCCCAGCAGGCGTCTCTTTGAAGTGCTTATAATAAATGGAATACAACTGGGAGAAATCAGAAAGGGCAATGTTGACAACTGTCATAGCAGGTTACAGCTTGAATGGCAACTGAGCAGAAGGTCTCTCTCTCTGTCTCTCTCATACCTCAGATCTTCTTAGCATCATTTCTGGTAGGCATCCAACCTCCATTAGCAAGAGTTTCTGGAAAATTGCATTTCTCCCTAAATTCTCTGTCTCTGCTGTAAACGTAATGCACTGTTCCAGGCCACCAGGTCTTCTAGATGAAATGGTTTTGCAACTGTTAACAGCGTATCCAATATGATAGGCAAAGTGCCAAGATATAATTAGTGATACATAACAGAAATTACAAGCAATATTAATGGAAGATATATTTCAAGGAAAGACCCATTTTCATTCCAGAAGCATTTTTATGCCATTATATAAAGGGCGGAAAAGTTAATGCTACTAAATATAGCATAATTCCTCAGCAACCTTTTTTATCTGATGAATGCTATATATTTATGCTATACCACAAATTGCCTCATCAATTATCTCATTTCATCAGCATTACAAAATTCAAAATATATGACAACTTTAAAATATCCACTAATAGCTGATAGTTTCAAGTCCTACTTAATATATTGTGAAAGCACACATTTTTTAAATAAAACTTTTTTTATGTGCTAAAATACTACTTTAGTTGGTAATAATAACTGTAAGTTCCTCTGAAGCCAGGAAAATTCTCTCTCCTCCCTGTTCCAAGTATCTCTATATCTAATAATGTTTTCAGCTCTTGTTCATATGTTGCTTTGCAATATCATCTTCTAAGGTGAGGGCTTAATGCCCCAAGAAAAAGTTAAGATACATAACAAAAGCTGTTTGAAGGCTAAATATAAGAATTAAGGAAAACAAAGAAACAAAGGTTAAGAAAGAACAGATTTCACAGGAAAAAAAAAAAAAAAAAAAACAAACAAACCCTGCAGTCTAGAGAGGCAAATGGCAAAAGCCACTTGATTTGAGATATCCCTTTGTCTAATCAGTCCAGAAAATTCCTGTTAGAGCAGAGGCTGATGCTACACAATCCAGTAGGCTTTTACAAATCCTAATTTCTATGATTCTACAAAAATTGGACACCAAGTTAGTGGGAGTTAAAGCACCTCCAACTGAAGGATACTAAAATGTAAGCTAACACTGAGCAAGAGCAACTCATTGTGTTCTTGTTCTGAATGATAATTTGGTGCATGTGGGAGACAAGCCTGAGGCCTAACCAGGACTTCCCACGGAGAGAGGAGGAACAGGCAGCATGGTATGAGCCCCACAGCAACACTTTCAAGTGCTGTATTTCAAAAATAAATCTCAGACTATGCATGGTACAGAGGACACAGGGACAGAAGCATTAATTAAGCCTCCAAAGAACAATTTTAAGTTTTCATTTTTTTGTTTTTCATAAACTTTCTGAAATCCACTATTTATAGAGTAACTGAAGAACAAGAATAAAGTTTATCGGGAAACAAAAAAATAGTAGTGGTAAAAACAGAGTACTGCTAAATTGTACAAGAGGTTGTGTCAAATTTGAAAAGAAATAGCAGTTTCAATGGTTTCCACAAGAATGAATATTGAGAAACTATCTGGGGACTCAAAGTTTACTCAACATATGCAGACTTGGAGAAGGTGATCTTCTTGGACACTAAGGAAACGATCTGAAATATGATGTCACATATTCTTTAAAGTCACTTCTCCTAATACACTGCGTTAATGTCACTGGCCTTAAAGTTAGCTGTCACACTATTTAATTGCAAATTCCAAGCTAACCTAAGTTTTCCTATCATGTTCCTGTCCATCAAACTGGTGTGTAATAACTATTTTGAGGTTGGCCATGTGTGGGAGATCACTGATGCTGAAAAAATCACATCACTAAAATATTTGTCTAGTTAATTCTCAAAACAGATTGAAACATAGCACAAAACAAAAAGTGCAATTGTACAGTTATAAAGAAATGTCAATTCTCCTCTTGGCTAGGGACCAAGGACTGTAACTTCTATATGTGTATACCTTCTCAATATGCACCAACACATCTCTCATCCACGCCCACAATTTCATTCACCAGTTATCCCTACTGTGGACCTACTGTAAGAAAAAGATATAAAAAGTCAAAAGGACTCTGACTTTGGCTTTAGGTGATATTGGACTCGTATACAATCATCTTTCCCAAATCTGATTCAATATAAATGAGGTTAGCTTCCCTTACAGCAACAAGAATGTGCTACTTCTCTACCTCCACAACAAAAATCCATAAACATAATTAAGAAAAATAGTTGAAAAAAGGCTTAGATCATTTACCCCAGTGAGATGTCAGTCAGGCTAGTCGCTGACTATCCATACTGTCTTGGCATACAGTTGTGAAAGGCTCTACAAACAAACAATTTTCTGTAAAATCCATTGACTACATTGATACTTGTTTTCTAAGCAGCTCCTTAAATGTCCTATTCCATGCCAAAATATTTGCCCAAAGAAAACAAGAGAAAATACTAATGTATTCCTGCTATTTTTACCCACCATACAAAGTAAGATCATAGTAAGACTTGGTTGATTCCAAGGACAGCCTTTCATTTTTGTCTTGTTCCAGAAGAAAAATGAAAGAAAAACAACCAAGAAACAAACCCATCTTTTAGTCACAGTTATTCAAACATCACATAGGAAAGACAGATTTTCAAAATTTGAAATTTTAGTAATTTTTTTTACATTAAAAATGTATATCATTGAAGTGCAAGCTAAAGTCAGCTCCCAACAAAAACTTATATAAAAAGTAATAAAAAATTGGTACAAAGGAAATTAATATCCTCTTTATAAATAGCTACAATACCTAAAAAAAGCCTTGTGTGATTATTTGTTTTCATATATTTTAAGCATTTTGTACTGTAAAGGTATAATCACAAGCAGTTTAGTAATAGCTTTAATGGTTTTAGATGTCAGCATCCCACAGAAGTGCTGGCAGAAGGCATTGTCTGAATACTCCTTAATCAATTTAAGTAGAAAACCTTCCAAAACACCTCCACTGGTCTTTTAAATTAAGCTGGCTGGATGTGTGCTGCAACACTAAAAATCACAGAAAATCCTACAGGTGAAAGTAGCAATTTGCACATAGATGGTAACAAAGACCAAAAATTAAAATATTTTTCAAAAAAATAAAAAATGAGGGAGACAAGTAAAGTTGCTTTTACTTCAGTGACAATATGGAAGGCTGTGACACGCATGAAAATCAAAATAGTTGCTCTAACGCAAGCTAAGGATTGATCTTCTGTAACAACCAACAAGCATTTTGAGAAGCTGGCATTTACAAAATTAAAACTCACCAAAAATTCAAAAGGACAAATCTAGCTTTAGTTTTCAAGCCCTTTTCTGACTCCAGGGAATCTTTAGATCAGCAAGTGCCAGGAAGTATTTCACTGCCTTTAGCAGAGTAACTAAGTGATCTGTGCAAGTGAAACAGTTTGCTGTTGGATTTGTTCCCCTTTTCCAATTAGTTTGAAGTTGGTTGTGCAGTTTGGCCTTGCCAACAGGTAAGTACCAGAGATGCCCTGAAATTTGAGTTAATATGCAATTCATCACTTGCAAATTCTATCTATATATATACTATCTCTCTCATTTTACATATTTGTAAAATGAGAATTTTTTACTAAAGATTTTACTATTTTTAAGTATTTATCCAGATCTCTCAGCATCAACTTGAGTTATCAGGGAGCTAAGTCCATCAGGCAGTTGGACTACATTATCATTATGGGTCCTTTCCAACTGAACTATTCTATTCTATAATGTTGATTTGAAAATAATAATAGCATTAATAATTCTTTTTGGAGATACAGTAGTAATAATGTCGATCTCTAAGCATACAGGATAGGTGCTTGTCATAAAAGTTTAACAAACTCTAGTTTTGCATGCATCAAAATTTAGAAATTGAAGCATATATGTATGCTATTGCCAAATAGGATGTAAGATCTTAGAAAGGTAAGCTCTGGAATTTTTATTTGGGTCTCAGACTAATATCCAGAAATTATATAATAAAATATCCAGAAATTATGTAATAATCCAAATCCTACTTCAGGATATTTCCAATAGTTAAAGGCACTGAAAGCACTGCTGTTCAGACACACTGCATATTCAAAGTCAGAAGAAAAGGTATGTTGGAAATAAAATGTTTATTTGCAGACTATGCTGGAAGCTGAAATGGTTTTCTGCCTTAATAGGTAAAGAAAACACATTTTTATGGTAAAAGGTAGCTGTCATGGTACAAAACTGCAATTTTAAAAATGGTTACATAGCTGTGGCAGAGCCTTTGTTTTAGAGATTATTAGGCATTCCCAGATTTTACGCCAATATTTGATTATTTAGGGACTTGCTAGCTTTTGGCACAACATGCTAGAACTTCACTTTTCTCTCACTCATCACTAAGCTGCCTGAATACTTATTTTAGTAACAATATGCACTGTGACTGAAATGCAATGCACTTTAAATCAAGTCCTCTGAAGGCAAACTTGAGATTTAAGGATAATACTGCTATTCTGAAAGGTGCAGCATCGTTGTTGATTGTGCCGTTAGATGTTTATTTTCTTCACCAAACTTTAGAGATTGAATCACTCACTAGATGAAACAACACATGAGTTTCATAGTAAGGAGAGCTATAAAAATAGTCTAAGCTAGAATTTGAATGCAAGGCATTAAAAATGTATATGTTGTTCTATATAATGCAAATACACATTAATCCTAGCAAGCACTATCCTTTTATGTGTAAAAACCAAACTGATCAATGGGATACAAATGGAAATGTGTTTTTGACTTTGAAAAAAAAATAGAAAAAAAAAATTAAGATTTGTCCTCATCCTGATGTAAGAATAATGTTCTCTATTTAAAAAAATCATAATAATGATTCCTACTTGTATTATACCTAAAAAGACTACATTTCTCCTTTCTGTTTCACAACAGTAAAAAAAAGGACTAATTCCTATTTTTAATATTCTCATTTGGCTAAATTAGAGGATTAACTGAAAAACTCAGATAAGATACAGCTAGTTCAATTTGTTCAATAGAAACATGCTTTAAAAAATCTTTTTCTCATAAATCTTAGTGGTGAAATATATAAGGAAGAGCAAAAAGTAGGAATCTCTTTTACTTTGCAGATGTGAAATCAATTACAGAGATAAGTGAGTTACCAAGGGTTATTCAAAATTTTTATAGAAGTTAGAGACTGAATAGCAGATCTCAGCCCAGTGCTTTATCAGCATATCATTTTTCTAAGTGGCACAACGTCAGATCTATTTATACTAATAAAAATACACATTCTTACAGCCTTCTCTAAATACACAACCGGTTGGAAAACAAACAAAGGAGCAAATAAATAACCCACAAGTAAATATCATGAGAAAGAAGAATCATTTTTCTATATTAATCATGAACACATAATCTGTCTTCTCTTCAGTAATTTGTATGCTATCAGCACAATTTTTTGACCACAGAACCATGCATGGACATTCTTACAAATGAAGTACTATTCCAGAAATCCTACTTGCTTATTCAAAATACCGGATGTAAGCTCTCACAGAGCTTATGGGATACATTTTAGACACACAGATAGAAACCAGGGATTAAACACAAAACTTAAACTAGTGTTGGGGATACAACAAGGAAGTACTACTGGGCAAAAGTATACTAATTCATAAAGTATGAGGCTCATAAAGGATGGCACGGCCTCTTTGTCACTCAAATATATGGGAGCTTGGGGCATATTGAATTCCACATCACATTAGCAAGAAGCAGCTCTTTTACTGATCCGCATCACTGGACACACTTCCCCTTGGTTGTCCATGTCAGGCCTTTTTGCTTTCAGCAATCTGCTGCATTTGATCTCAGTGTTACAACGGATAGCAAAAGATCATATGAAAATAAGCAAATAAGGCCAGTGATTACTTTTATTTGAGCCTTTCTGTTTGTATACATTGCCCAAGCCCACCAGATATATAATGGTAGGACTCGCTTCCAGATGGATCAAAGCTGTGAGTATCTGTTGCACTCCAGGATCCCTGTTGATTGGGATCAAATCCATAGGTCAGGGAACAGAAAACTTGCATGTTCAGAGGCATCTAAGGGGAGTCTACTGTTCCTGAGGGAACTACGTCTAGCAGGCTGTAGCAAGCAAAGCCTGCTGAAGTATTATAGTTGAGCTACAGTTAAGTTCTCTTTTCAAGTGAAAATACGATAAAAACAAACCCCAGATCGAAACATAAAAATGTCTCACACAGTTAACACTGGACCTGCATTCAGAAATAGTTTCACCCTGCACTTCTGCAGCACTTTTATTAGCACGATCGCTTGCCATGGAACAGCAGATGCTTGGTGCAGGACCTCCTGGATAGGTTTCATCCTTTGAATAGAGGTTCTGTACTCATTTTTAATTACAGGAATTCAGTGTATGACATGGGAAAAATGGTTAAGACATTACAGTATGTCTGCTTAATAACAGCTACTCCAAAACCTGAAGAAAAAGCTGTAAATTTGGACTTAAATCTTCCACATGGAAGCATGCTTTATCACTGAATCACTAGTTTAGTTTCCCTTTTAATGAATTCACTTCTGAGACTCTGAGAATAAAGATACACATATCGAACACACTGTTCTCTCTTTATTAAGCAAAAAATATCTTGCTTCAGCCTTAATTGTGTTTTCCTCAAACAGCAGGAAGAAATAATTCAAACCAAAGCAAATCCAAATATGTTTTAACCCCAAAATTAAGAGTTCAAAAACCAGGCAAAGCTTTTTAGTGCTGATTGGTGATCTACCGCAACTAAAATCACAAAATACCTTCATAGACATAGGAAAAAACCCTATACAGCAGTTAAAACACACCTGAAGAATACTAAGCTAAATTAAAATAAAGCACTAGGAAAAAAACCTATTGTTTCGCTACTTCAGGCCTTTTTAAATCAAACTTGTTCTTATTGTAAAGAGAAATGCCTTCTAACATAAAACCATGCAGTGCTTTCATTGGTACAATAGTGCAGGTAAACCATTAGAAATTAGTAGAAAGGGATTTTCTTCCTGAGAGGAACACAACAGGGTACAGCTTTACATCTTAGGAATTGGTATGTCATTGTTCTGAGGGAGAGTGAAGCTGAAGGGAAAAGCAAACAAAACAAAGGAAAAAAGAAAAAAGAAAAAAAGAAAAAAAGAAGAAGATTTTAAAAAATGAACATCAAAAACCCAATAAAAACCCCATACACCCCCTAAACACAAAACAACCCCTCCACAATCCTGCAGAGCTCTCAGTGCAGTTTTGGGTGCAAATCCCCAGGAGACATATTACCGCTGGGGTGTAAACTATCCCACAGTTGCTACTGCTCACATTTTTACATAATAGTGTATCCATTACACCAGTCCATCAAGGGCTGCCCAATCTAGCCAATGCTGAGTAAGCAGTTCAGCAAATAGCTCCCACCATGCTGCCTGTGGCTACATTACTATCAAAAGCAAAGCTAATCGGGAATATCTGCTTAAGGTGCAGTATCTCCATGGAGGTGACCTGCCAAAGTACACAATTGCTAGACAAGTACTAAGTGGACAGGAAGATCTGGGATCTGACGTGGTTAGCAGAGAAAGAGAATGGATGCTACCTTGGCTCTGAAGAAGACAGAGGGATCAGTGACACCAGAAGAAGCTCTGACACTGACATCTGATTTCCCCACCAATCCCTGAAAGCCCCAAGTTTTGTGGTCAACATTTTCCACTACTACCTTTGAGAAAGCTGCTGACAAATGAAGAGCATAGGCTGGAAAATCCTACACTGAATTTCCACCACTATTTGAAGCATCCTCTGTCTCCTCCCACTTTGATCTGCTCCCAAGAGCACAGCGGTAAGAAACAGCAGTGGAGGACTATGGTCCTCTCACCAAAAGGGTAAATGATGGATTATTCAAGTTAAGTAGCACAAGCTTACCTGACCATGAGTTTTTTTCAGTTCTTACATGACTAAACAGTAATATGATGATTTTTCTCTGCTTATTTGAAGGAATATATGCTTTGAAGGCCCCACCTTTTAAGGCCCCATCCAGAACGATAAAAATGCATTGATTTTCATTTAAGCCAGTGAATATCCCATTTACTTAGTAGAAACTTCAGTTCCTACCACTTTCCTGGAACATTTTTAGCTTGAGATGCCAAAGTGTGGAGAACCCAGTCCCACCACTGACTCAGCCAGGGATGAGAGACAGTGTCGGTACACATCCTGTAACAGATGGCTTCTGACTGCTTAAAAAAAAATAAGTAAGTAGGCGCTTCTATAGCTGTTTATCTTCTTTTCTCTCTAAGGCCTCATAGATGTAAAAACAGCAGAAGAAAGTGGCAAGATGTCATTGCTGCTTCAACACCACGCAGAGGGAAAGCATAAAACACAACTTTTTGGTATACTCATCAGTTTGAATGAAAAGCTGCACATTATTTATGAGACATGTGAGAAACAATCCATTGTACTGAACAACGATAGTCAATTCTAGATATAAATTTTCCACTGGTCGATAACCACTATACTCATTCCGTTAGCCATGAAAATGACCTGACAGAGCCATAAATTCACACATTGTCCATTTTTCAAAGACAAGCTCCCTCCCCCTCCGATAGTCTGGAGTGCACCAGCCATGACATCGGTGTAAACATTTACTCGTTTATTATTTTATGCTGTCTGCTTTTCAGGTTCCCAACAAAGGACAGGTAAGTAACAATGGTGACAAAACCTTGGTCAGGTTCAAGACACAAAGGCAGGCTGAATACAGGTTTCAGAGACACACAGCATGCTAGCACTTCCTATCTCAGCAATACACTGGAACTCACTAAATATGGATTTTCTTTTAACATATAAACTTCCATTAATCCATAAGGTTTCAATTTACATATGCATAAAACAAACTCTCTACCTATAAGTTTCTTCAAACAGAAAACTCAGTCTAAACTTACTGAAAAACTTATTGCCTGGCAATAGTCCAAAATCTTTCCAAAGAGCCGGACTGATAATTAGTACATTTTCAATGATTTGCCCCTTTTGGGGCCAGTGTTCTAATGGTTTTTAGTGCTAGCAAATCAGTGCTAGGATTTGTTCTGTGCATTAACGTGCACAGAGTGTTAAGCTACTTATTTGTAATGATACTGTTCCTGTAGGAAAGCCTGCCTTGATTGTTAATGATACTTGAGGCTCTTAATCGTAAAACGGAGGGGGAGAGAAACTGCAGGGTGTGGCATAGTCTGCTACACAGCTTCTCATTTACTGAAAATAAAAACCTCACTTAATTCTATTGATAGCACTTAGAATATTATAATAGGCATTTAATTTCCGAAACAAATTGCACTTTAAGAAGCTGGAGCAATCTCTTAAATTACACTATTTTCATTGTTTATATTTGTTGTTGTTATTTTTTAAGGTAGGATCTACTCAAAAGTGATTTATTCAAAAAGAATAATTTGAAGAAACTTGCACTTACCTTCCACTGCTCTCACTGAAATTTATTTTTTTTAAAAAATGAGCATCACAAATATAAAACAACAGTAATATTTTATTCCTCTTCCAGATTAAATCTTAAAGACTGCTCTTATGATCAGTATTACTGCACTGCTGCCTAACAGTATATACTGTTGATACATTAATTGGTTTATTGACTGCTTTAAAGTTTTACAACTTTCCATTCAGCCCAATGTGCCCTTGTTGTGAACTCACCCAAAGAATTACCGGGTTCAATAACATGAATTATGTTCATTAATAGTATAATAGACATATGTAATAAAAAAGAAAAAGAACACAACTACTACCTTCACACAAGTAGTCCTATTGACTTCAGAAAGACTGATTTTACAGAGCAAAAAACTGTTCAGTCAATCAAGACTTTGAATATCCAAAAGAAATTCTGCATATGCACAATATCTGAGCATCACAAATCTGCAATCCTTATTCACATGTAGCTATGGTCAAAAACTTTATGATATCCAGGAAAAAAAAAAAGTATGAAATGTAGACTGCCTGATAAAGTATGATAAAACAATATCATGCCAGATTGCCCTGACGCTGCCAACCTTTTAAAGTTTCATTCCAATCTTCCCAAAATATTTTGAAAATATAAATTGCAGGGGATTAAAAAAAAAAAATAAAAAAATAAAAAAAAAACAAACAAAACAACCAACAACCGAAAAACAAATGTTTTCCCTTACCTACCCAGTTTGGAATTTAAATAGAAAGTCAATTTGACAGATTCTCTATAAAACATAGATTTGAAGTTTGCTGCAATTCTGTTACGGATTTGAGGATGCACAGAGACTGCAAGAAAGGTTCTGGATCCCTGGTAACTATCAAACAATTCAACATACACACGCATCTGTAGAACCTGAGCTTGGCTCTTCCATATGACGCACTATCTTTACTTCTAGAGACAAAATGTCAGTTCATGTACAAACTATTATATCACAAAAGAACTAATTTGATGTTTGTAAATAGATCCATGTATAAAAGGGAGTACTGTTGACTAAACAAAATCAGAAAGTAGGAGAAGAACCTCTAAGCATAACAAAGAGATGTGAACTCAGCTGACGGTGCAAAAGATAAAAGGGACAGGATTCAGTATTGAAATAAGACACCAAAAGGAGGTCAAGTGACTTAGTGAATCAGCTGCTGACCTCATATCAAACTCAGTCCTAATCATAGAGAATAAAAATTGCTGTTCGCAGATGGCTGGAAAAGGCTTTAAGCCACAAGGCCATTCTGGACTTAAAATACTATGCACAAAAACTAGAGAACATATTGACATCCCCTACCTAACTCCCTGACTTGTCTAGCTGAAAATAATAGAAAATCATCCTGCGTTTTCGTTCCCATTAATTGCCAGTCTATATCTAAATGAAGATAGAATTACATTTTTAATAAAATGCATAAAATCCACTATTAGTTTGGTGCTTTAGAAATCATGTCAATACCTAATGTAAACAACCCTGTTACTTCAAAATCTTTCAAAGAGGAGCCTGCCCTTATGAACTGACTGGTGTGCACAGGGAGGCAGAAAGAGTTTGGTATTTTTTGTTCTGTTTCAGCCTTAAAAAGGTCAGTTCCAGCAAGAGAATAACTCTGAGAAAATTTCCCTAAATCCAGCATTTATAGAAAGGAAGGCAGACATCCTTATGCATGCTGATGCTACAGTCCTATTCTTAGAATAGGAATATCTACGCATAGGCTGTTAAGGTTTTGTCAGAAGCACTTTTGGACCCAGTAACTCACCTGTAGCTGTCATTATCCTAAACGTTTCCTTACTGAGTGGCTATACAGTCACTGTTCCCAGAGTGCATTACATGAGTTACTTCAAAACTGTTGCATATCTGCTGTCAAAGTACCTGAATGTCATGTGCTGAAAAACACCTTCCAACTCACTATTCTTGTTATTGTGGTTGTCAGACATGGCTGGTTGCTCCCGATTAACTCATGCACTGTACACAACACCAAACTGGCTAGCACAGGACTGGGATTTGTGACGATAAATGCCAAAACACCATCCCAACCCACTATCCCAAAGTGTCAGCTGCAAATCCATTTATGAAATAAAAAAAATAAAACAAACAAACAAACAAAAAAACTTCAGTGGTCACTTCCCTTGGGGAAACACTCAGTCTCCCAAAAACACTGGCACTGGAAGTAAGTCTCACCCCATTTCCACCTATGTCTAGAACAAACCCATTTGATGGTAAGGAAGAAAGAAAGTTACCAGATGTAGTGGCTGGTGTCTTGGTAACTATCAGAGTAAGTTATCCATATTGCTTGTAATAAGGCTAAAAGTTCCCGAGGCTTCACCATCTGGAATTTTTTGCATAGGATGTCTAACAAGTTATTTTCTTGGGTTTTTTTGACTATGACTAGACTTCAGTCAGCAAGTAAGCCTGGAAGTAACCCTGCTCATTCCTTTTCTTTCAGGTGAGCTCTACAAGCAATGCAAAATAACACTTTTGTTTTTCCTTGATTTTTTTTTTTCCCCTCTTGGGTGAACTGTATTAGAAAAAAAGTTGGAAAAACAAATACATTAGTATGGAAAAAGCTCAGAATGTATCAGAAATAAGAAACGACTAATCTTTCTTTTGCTTTCTATTTCTCTTTCCCATACTTTCCTCAGACTAACTATCTTTCAATATCTTGCCATGTCATGGTTTTGGCCAAATTACCTAAACCAGATTGACAGATGATCCTTCTCCCCCTCCCGCCAGAAAAGAAGAGGAAGAGATATGGAGATTTCTGAGTTTAGAATGAACTAAACTACTGTAATGAAATATTAGTATTAATAGAAAAAATAAAAAAAAAAAGTGAAATAGATATAATACAAAACCATATCAAGTTCCCAGGATGACAATCACATCAACAGCAGGCACTGGGGAAGTCCCAGATGAGACTCAGTGACAGATGGAAACTGGATTCTGGATCTGAAGTCTGGAACACATGGATTGGGATCAAAGGCAGATGAATAGACAGGGTCCTCTTTGGACATCGGCCACTGGAGAAAGAGAGTTGACCCTTTGATCCATCAGCTTTTATACTGAGCATGGAGCAGATGGGATGGAATACCTCAGCTGGTCAGGTTTGGATCACCTGACTTGTCCATTCCTCCCCACAGGTGTGACCCCTCTATGCTTTTTTGTTTCTGGATATTTTTTTTATTTAATTTTGTTTTGTTACCCTTATTTCATTCTTTGGGGGTTTTAACTTATTTGTCTGTTTTTGTTTTTCTCAAATGTCCTTAAGAGTGTTTGTAGCACCGGTTTTGCACTGACTAATTAAATAGATTTTTAATCAAGATAATCACAAAGCAACTGGATCCAAGCATCTAAGATTTGCCATACATACGTGAATTGTGCTGTTCCAAAAAAAAATTGTTGGTGTCTACAGTATGAAAAACTGTCCCATACACAAACTACAGCAGACCCATTTCAGCCATTGTCTTGCACAGTCTAAATCACAGACAGACACACATCCATAGAGAGACTTTCACTGCTGGGTACATGCCAGGGGAATTTAGGACAGTTTGTACATCAGCCTGTGAACCAGGGCAGCTTTACATTACTGCAACGTACTATGAAAATAGAGTTGCAGTCTATAATAATAAGTATATTCACGTGTCTATGTAATAGTCAACTTTATCAATTTAATCTTATTTTCGTTGGTGTAGTCAATTTCATTCAATTAACCACTTTAACTCCATAGTGTAAGTCTGAAAAGTGTCCTTCATTGGGTGATATCCTGAAATAACTTTTGGATATTGCTCTTGCTGCTGATTTAACATATACCATTTTCCACCAGTTAGTTAAATAATACAACTAGCTAACAAATTCCAAAGTATATATTTCATTATCCAAAATACATTTTATCATAGAATGGTTAGAGTCGGAAGGGACCTTAAAGATAATCGAGTTCCAACCCCCCTGCCATAGGCAGGGATGCTTCACACTAGACCAGGCTGTTCAAAGACCCATCCAGCCTGGCCTTGGACACCTCCAGGAATGGGGCATCCACAACCTCTATGGGCAAGCTGTTCCAGTGCCTTATCACCCCCACAGGAAAGAATTTCTTCCTAAGATCTAATCTAAATCTCCCCTCTTCCACTTCTAAACTGTTACCCCTTGTCCTGTCACTACACTTCCTGACAAAGAGTCCCTCTCCAGCTCTCCTGTAGGCTCCCTTCAGATAGCGGAAAGTTGCCTTTTCTTCTCCAGGTCGAACAGCCCCAGCTCCCCCAACCTGTCTTCATAGGAGAGGTTCTACATCCCTTTAATCATTTTCATGGCCCTCTGCTGGACCTGTTCCAACAGGTCTATGTCCTTTCTGTGTTGAGGACCCCAGAGATGGCCACAGTACTCCAGGTGGGGTCTCACGAGCGCAGAGTAGAGAGGAAGAATCACCTCCCGCAACCTGCTGGTCATGCTTCTTTTGATGCAACCTAGGATACAGTTGGCTTTCTGAGCTGCCAGCACACACTGGTGGCTCATATTGAGCTTCTCATCCATGAGCACTCCCAAGTCTTTCTTTGTTCGAGCTCTTTAAGAGACTATGCAATCCATTCCCAAACTATTTTTTTCTAGTAATGAACGCAACTGTCTGATAATGGAAGAAGCACTTTATAAAATCAGCCCATATCCCTCTGAAGCTCCTTCACACTGTCATTTTCCTAAACGCTTAGATGAGTTTATCTGCTGTGGTGCACCCTCCTCAGGAATACTGAGCCAGTGAACATGTGCACTACTATTGATACTTAAAATATCATCTGAACTTACGTTGTTCCTGCATGTGACACAGTGTCCTATCTCAAACATTTGATTGAGCAGCTACTGCCATGAACTTCTTTATGACCAAATTCCTTGGCCTGTTATTAAAAAAAATAAAAAACTACCACTCAATAAAAAGCAAACCAACAAAAACACCTCCCCCATCCAAAAAAAAACCCACCACCAAATGTCACCAGTTATATTTAAAAAGATATTTTTAACCTATTTATCATGGGGAATCTGTCTTTACTGTCAGTATGCTTTAGCTACAAACTCCAAACAGCTGATAACTACTCCTCTGCAGGAGATCCAATGTTTCCCTAGAAGGAGCAAACACAATTTTCCAGCAAAGTACTTCACAAAAATCTTTTGTTATTGTTGTTGTTTCAAAACAATTTAGTTGAATAAATAAAGCAGCTCTTGTTCACAATATGCTGTATTTGATCAGGAAAATAAGAACACGGGAGTTTGGAAAGACAACAAGCTTGGTAACTGTTATTAGTCTCTCATAACAGTCAATTTCTTTATATATTGCCTTGCAAAGATTTGATGGTACCTTAACTGAATTTGATAAACATCAGGAAAAGAGACCCCAGAGGCACTCAAAGCTAGCCAGGAAAAAAAAAATTAAAATTACATCTAGAAATATCATAAAGCATTTCTCAGCAAAATGTTCGTTTTTATTCTTCTCTGGAGATAGTGAAACTTTGATAAATTCAAATAAAACAGATTGAGCCTAGGCAATGAAGACCAAATGCTTATCCATGCTATCTTCTCTATCAGGAACTGCATTTTGGAAGATTAAAGAAGTCCTCCTTTCTCTCTTTCTCTCACATCCCCCCCTCCCACCTCCATCCGACATTGTCACATATGCACTCCTCTAGAAACTGTCTGAAGTAAGTAAAAATCTCTAGCTAAAGACAGCAGCACACACTTTCAAATGTTTTTGTAGCTGAAGTTACACTTCATTACTAATCAAACATTTTCAGAGTTTATTCAGAACTTCTGCATAAAAGGGTGATGTTCACCTAAAGTGTAATCCTATTCTGTAAATTACATTTGTAAAAAACATAGGACACTTTTGCATTTTCAGTATGCCACAGGATTCACTATCAAATTTTCTGAATTTGCAAATCAATAGACAGTCTTTCAATCTCTCTGGTCCTTGCAGACTCAGGATGCTGCTTGTAAGCCAAGCTGTTGTCCTTCTGGCTTTGTATATAGCTGCCAGCACTAAAGATTTGGCAGACAAAAATTCCTCACTCAGTAGATGCAGCACAGTGGATTGGGGTGTGCTGGACATTCCCAGATCAACAGATACTTCTGATGGTAAGTTGAGAGCAGCTCCACGCTGCAGTTCAAAGCAGCAGCAGGGAAATTTAGTAGCTGTAGTGCATTTATATTGTGTCTCTCAAGGCTACCAGTTCTACCTACATAGTCACTGCATATAGTCCTGGTAACTTTTACAAAAATATGCTCTGAAAAGAGATCTTGAAAGATGAATGAACTAGAAGAACATCCACTCTTTTCTGTCACAACTGGCTTTTCAGGGTTAAAAACAGCATTAAAGTGGGGGAGAAAGGGGGGAGGAAAAATGACAAGAAAAACAAATCCCCTCAGAACCACAACAGCAAAGGAAAAAAAAAAAAAACAACCCACAAACAACCCCCACACACTTTTAATATATAATTTTATTTTTTCAAATGAAAGATGCGAAAGTATCATAAAAGAAACCAGAGGGCAGCATGTGATAAAAGTTCAATGGAATTCAATGCAATCTGTTTTTCAGAGTAAAGCTGTGCTTAAAATATCATTCTGCCTCGACTAACCACTTCCTTTCTAAGAAAAAAATTGAATGGGATGATAAGATGTCATTGCTTGCAACAGTAAAAAGGAACTGAACACAGAAACTCCAGAAGGTCTTCTCCAGCCTTAAGTTCCCCGCTTGCTGTAAATATGTCTTTTCTCTATATTCTGTTCTAAACTTGCCCCACGAACCAACTGTCATCCCTGATGCCTGCAGCTCTGTTACCAGGAGAAAACACCAACATTATCACTAAGGATTTGCTACTGGATCAATTTTGTAGGTGTTGTAAATCAGCATAGCTTCAGTAACTTCAGGTAAGTGATGTTGATTTACAACACCCGGAGGATCTGGCCCTGTGTCCTTATTACTTCATTAATCTACATATTCCAGCAATATGCACCAATTTTTTTTCTAAATTACTATTACTTCAACCCACCTGTTATAAGTCTGATGTGGATTTATACAGAGTTCATACCATACTTTCTTACTTATTTTTGAAGAAGCATTGCCCTGATTCTGTCCATGGTCCATAAATGATCTATATGGCTGACTGAATCAAGCCTGAGCTGGTAGCTGTCAGCAGGTATGAATTCAATTTTGCAAGACCAATCCATTAGTATCGAAACATTATTAATAGAGTGGAGAGGGAGAAGCACATTTTTTCTGTCTGAGGGAATAAGAGGCTGGCCACTTCTGGTAGGAAGGTATTTGATCAGGTCTGTCAGAGCCAGAAGACCATGGTGAATACCTTCTCATAATAATGAGCAGCTCATTCCCAAGAGACGAGGAAGCTGATGTCGGGAAGCATGTTTTATCGTATTCCTTCAAGACACCACTGAATCTAAGAGCCCAGCAGGATCCAAAGGAGGTGTAGATATTTCTACAGATAACAAGACCGTCAGCTGCTACGGTGGACAGTATATATTCTTTTTTTTGGTAAGACAATAAATTATCATATTTCAGTGCATAACTCTGCTACTAGAAATGCAGGATAGAAACAGGCTCAGTCAAAATGTTGCTACATTTCCATTTTGGAGCTTTCAGTAATTCCCTTAATTTCCCTCTGACACCATCTACTGTTAAAAATGGACCCTGGGGGAATATGACCTTCATCCTTGATGGTATGGCCTGAAAATCAAGGAACCGGGTCAGAGAATGAAAACCTAACTGCTACATTATTTTTTTTTTTATTTATTTTTCAAAAATAAAGTGTTGTTTTGATTCCAAGTTTAAAGTGAACCACTAGTAACCCACATCAAATGGCCATGTGGCCATGAAACACCTTTAGAGTTCTCTAAGAGCAGCTCTAACATGGAAGAAATAATTTAGATGGAGTTAGAAGAACTATTCCTTCTGCCTAAAACCTGACATTTTCCTAAAAGCAGATGTCCTCAAACCATTCTTTGAAGAAATATGCAATGGTTAGCTTTAACAAGTCAGCATTTTTCAAATGTTACGATACTGAACTGGTATTTTTTGTAAACTTAAAATAGAATGAACTGAGACCTCACATACCATACTTTAGTAATAAGCCTAAGCTTTTAAATAGCATGTCCAACCATAGGAGGCATTTAAGGAGGGGCATACCCTAAATGAATGAATATTAACATTGACTTGGAGAAGTTTATGATTATATTAGGCTGAGACCACTAAGGGAAAGAAAAATATGAATTTTGAATAGGCTGAAGAAGAACCCTCAGTAGCAGCAAAGGTTTCCTGCATAGATCTGAGTGCTGGGCAGAATGCAAAGAGTGGGATTTTTCACTCCCAGATTTACTGAAATAACCAGGTCCAAGAGAAGGAGAACTATAGGTGACCATACTGTAATTGAGCTAGTGTTAATTGTACGTATGAGTTACACACCTAGGGACTGGGAATGAAATGAGTGTACAATTTAAATAAAACTTACACTTTGCTGATTTCTTAAGAGTTATTTCATTGCAGTCTAACAGGTGAGGAAATAAAACTTTGTCATCTCCTCATCAAAATTTATTTTGGGCTACAAAAGGATATTTTACTTAGCAAGTAAAATTGTCTTCAATAATAAGGAATACTGTAATAAATGCCTGCCTGACTTCTGTAGGATCAGGATAAATTTTAAAGGGCCACTAATTCTTGCAAACATTTGCACATATCATTCTGAATCACTGAAGTGTTATTGCTAACCTTATAAATTGAAGTAAAAAAAGAAGTACTAAGCAAGTTGCTATGCTCTCCCTTTGGCCTGTATGGAGTCATCAGTAAGATATTGCTTTTAAAATTTTTTCCAAGTTTCCGAGAGAGAGAATAGTTTTTAAATGTTTGGATTTTTCCCTAAATATTTCCAACGTGGTAGGTTTGCTGATGCTATTTTTTCTATGCACTTACTGTACATCAAGAAGAAATCTTGTTATCATGTCTGTTCCGAATGCTTATCTTCAGTCAAGCCACCCACCATTGCTCCCTCCATTCTTTAGAAAATAGCATTTCTTGGGATGTAGTGACTGTTCTGTAGACACACATGCACCTAGTTTCAATCTCCCACTGTGTTTCAGGAATGACTTCACTGAAATTGCCTGGGTCTTCAGAGAATAAATATTAAGTTGATTTCAGTCACAGCAATATCAAGACATTTGTGAGACTAAATGAGGGTGCACAAGCCAAGTGAATGGGTGAGCCACTTAAAATTTCAACCTAAGATTTCTATTCTGTAATCTCTCTTCCTTCCTCCTTTTCTCCCTCCTCCTATTTAAAAATCTTAGCTAGCATGTTTGTTACATCCTCAGTTTTGAAAACAAAATTAAAAAAAAAAAAAAAATGCTACCTGATTCCCTTCTAGCTACAATAATCCCATTTTCCTGCTACATTTCCTATCTCCTCAGCCACAGACTTCTTATCTAAAGTCACTACATACTCCACTAGTAAACTATCACTACTCATCACCTGCTGTGAATCACAAAGTCACTGCAGAAACTAATTAGGGACCTATAGCTGGCAGGAAGCAGTAACGGCTTTCTGCAGCTCCTTGCCCCAAAATAAGAGCCTACATAGAATATACCCTGCTAGGGACCTACTATGCAGTAAGTGCAATTTGCATTCACTGGTCAATGCCGATCACTTCTCAGTGAAGACCATTCACCACTGAGACAAAAAGGTCACTACCAACCACCAACCGGCAACCACCGTATGTAGAAATGGGCCAGCAGTGATCTCTTAGAATATGATAAGCAGTGTGTCCAAATGTGAAAATGGCAAATACTGCAATAATGATGGGTTGCAGCATGACAAATTCAGTTTGAGCACCCAAACAGCTTACAGTAGTGAAATATCTACTTTTCTCAGAATAGACATCACCACTGACAGTAGAAAGCAGCTACTGTCAAAACCAGAAACTGGGTAGTACCAGTTAATGACAAATATACCAGTTCTAAAGGGCCTACAGAAAGAGGGGGACAAAGTTTTTAGCAGGGACTGTTGTGATAGTGCAAGGAGTAATGGATTCAAACTAAAAAAGGGCAGATTTAAGTGAGATAGTAGGAAGAAATTTTTTACAATGACGGTGGTGAAACACTGGCACAGTCTGCCCAGAGGGGTGGTAGATGCCCCATCCCTGGAATGAAGAAGTCCCTGCCCATGCCAGGTTTGGTTGGACTAGATGATCTTTGAAGGTCACTTCCAACCCAAACCATTCTACAAGTACATGGAGTGCTCACTTATGAAGGCTGAATAATTAACTCCTTTATAGCAACAGAGGTTTACCAGTCTTTCATCTCTTTTTATCATCTTATGATAACTCCGTGACAGAGCTTTTCTCCAACATTTTGCTACAATATCCTCCCACCCTACTTCTACTATTTCATAGTCCAACATAATTTTCTGTTTGCGTATCTTTTTATCTGCACTAACCACAATAGACACATTTACTGTGTCCAGCTCTGGAGTCTTCAACATAGAAAGGACACAGACCTGTTGGAACAGGTCCAGCGGAGGGTCATGAAGATGATTATAGGGACGGAGAACCTCTCCTATGAAGACAGACTGAGAGAGCTGGGGCTGTTCAGCCTGTAGAAGAGAAGGCAGCCTTCCAACATCTGAAGGGAGCCTACAGGAGAGCTGAGAAGGGACTCTTTGTCAGGAAGTGTAGTGACAGGACAAGGGGTAACAGTTTAGAAGTGGAATAGGGGAGATTTAGATTGGATATTAGGAAGAAATTCTTTCCTGTGAGGGTGGTGAGGCACTGGAACAGGTTGCCCAGAGAGGTTGTGGATGCCCCATCCCTGGAGGTGTTTAAGGCCAGCCTGGATGGGGTTTTGAGCAACCTGGTCTAGTAGGAGGTGTCCCTGCTCATGGCAGGGGGGTTAGAATGTGATGACCTTAAAGATCCCTTCCAACTCTAATCATTCTAGGATTCTATAATTCCCAAGCCCTTCTCTTCTTTTTTTCCACCAAGATCTGGATACTCAGCCTATGATCTCTCTGAAAGTTGTTCAGCAGATAAACTGGAGCAGCAACCACCACTAACTGCCGCCCAGGCAATGATCACTTGCTACTTTGCTGTCTTTTCCTTACCTGCAAGTTGGTGAGGTGGTAGCCTTAGTTTATGACAGGAACAAAGAATGCTAAAAAAATGCCTTGATGTGTCACATGAAGTATTGGTTGCCAGGGGTTCACTTAGATATGTAGTCTTTCCTAAGGTTCATTTCTTTAGAATCCAGGTAATAATAGATGTGGTTGTTGTGGACTTTTTTCCCCCCCTTGCTTTTTAGGTCATATCAAAGACTTTTGGCAAGGTCCTGCCTAAGCAGACTTACTTTAAAAAAAGAACTGTTAAAAAAAGATCTTAAGTCAGATCCTAAAATTCTGGAAAAATGAATGGCCCAGTTTCCCATTGTTTTGCATGTCACATAATATGCTTTTATCCAGCATTTTTAATCCAAATATTTTACCGAGGTCATCAGCTTGATTTGTATTTTACAGATGTAGAAAACAGATAATGAAGTGAATGGATGCTCAGTAAGATAGTTTTAGAGCCAGGAATGAATAACAGCGCTTTGAATCCCTTTCCAGTGTACTGTGTGTGCAATAATAAAGAGCCGGGAAGATGGCTGTGAAACATCAGAATCACCCCAGCTGAAGTGATTATATAGAAAAGTTTGAAAAGAAGTGGAAAATCAGGCCCTGGATGAGACATAAAGCAAGCAGATAAACCAAATGTACCTTCCTCCTTTATTAACTTTCTTAATGAGGTTATCTCTGACTATCAGGAACTCTAACGAGACCAACAACCATCTATTTTAAATGCCAAGCAAACGTCTGTTAAGCAACAGACTCCCTCTTCGTAGGGCTGATGCTCTCGAATCCTAATGGTAACTGACAAGACTTCCCCATCTGGACTCCCTTTTTTTTTCACTTTGCATTTTGAGTATGTGACACGGTGCTGTGCAAGGGATTGCCTTTACAAGCAGAGCTGTATGTTTTTTAAAATGGGTGAACAGCATTGTAATAACATATGTGGAAAGATCAAAATGCAATTTCTTTTTATTATTCCTATTATTGCATTCCCCTACACAATGGCAACCTCTTCAGAGACATCGTCTGCAACATAATATTGATTTAATGTGCCACTTCATATGCCTGCCACGTCCTCAGATTAAAGATTTAAATTAATACAACAAGTGAAACACTGAGAAATTCAACAAATCACCAGATAGGCTTACCCACACAGGGTACATTTTATAGTAAAAAACCCCAAAACAAACAAAAAATCCCCAACACAGCAGCCACAGTTTCGGTGTAGGCCAGATTTAATTTGCTTGATTGATCTTGAGATCTTTAAGCGCAAATTCATTATTCTCTTATTAACTATTATCATTATTGGAATTTATAAGGAACCTATAAACCTATTAAACTGGCCTTAAATGTTCCAATCTATTTATTGAACATACCAGCAATGAAAAATTAATTATTAAACAACCACCACAGGAAAACATCAGTGGCCTTGTCACCTCAGAGCTAGATTGATAGCATGTTACCTTCTGGAGAGTGGGGCCCTGCAACACTCAAATATAAACCTTGGAAGCGTAATGTTGAGTGTGTCACAGCATAAGTCACATTTTTAATTTAATGGTTTTTTAAATGTTAGATAGAATAAATTTATCCAGGCCTCACAGACTCTGTCTTAATAAATGAATTGGCATTCTTTCAGATGTTAAAAATGGTCACAGCTTCTCAAGGGCATCAGAAACCCTGAAGCATAAGACACCAGTAAATACAAAGAGCGAAGGCAGCATGGACAGTGATATATTTGCAAGCACTGCGGGTGAGCCAACACTCTCAAAATGCTGAGGCTAACAAAACAAGGGCAGTGAACTCCCAAAATGGGAAAAGCACCTGCAGTAAGAAGCTGTGCTTGAGTGCTGTTGCACAAATATGTCCACTACTGAAAAAAAGTGGAAAAGGTGTGGGTTTATCACCCTATTGCTACTATATTTCAGGATGTGTTTGTACGTTTAAAATTTCATGAGTGGTATTAATAATTTATTTTTCTCCTGTCCTTTAATTTTCTAAGGCTAGACTTTGAAAACAAAAGGCAGGCAGATGATATATTCTCTCCCTCCTCTGCAGTTATCTACAGCACCTTCACTTGCATTTCCCTGTAGAACTGCTGTCATTAGTAATATATAATTTGGCTAGGGGAAATAGTTACAAGTTCCTTAGTCAAAACCAATATGCCCCTGCCCAGGCACGTCCCTCCAGAGACATCCTAAGATTTCCGCAAGCGGCTCCATTTCGAAAACATTTGGCTTACATAAGGCAGGACAGCTCAACACCAGCACTCAAGCAATCAAAGGCTTTCACAGCACAATTGAGCTGTGCTATATATTTCCACAGACACTAAACTAAATGATTGTAAATGACTGTTAAAGCTGTCAGAAAAGTCCCCTTCCACTGTTGAATAAAAAAAAAAAAACAAAACTTAGCATGCTTTTTTTTTCCAGATCTTTAAAATGTTGGTGTTCAAAAGCTATCCATCTCACATTGCCACATGTTACACCATGAGCCAGCCTAAGAACAACAGGTTCCAATAAGCAGCACACAAAACCACAGAGCGCAGTGAGTTATGATGGAAATGCCTTCTCCTGTAACCTGTGCATCTCGAATTCATGCTGCTGGCATCCTCCTGTTGAATGCATGAGATCATTTGAACAAGAAGGCAGAAAGAAAGAGGAACCTCAAACTTCTTGTGAGCCTGGTGTTTTTCAAGAAATTCAGGAAGCAAATTCCCAGCATGTGAACAATAAAAAGGAAAATGAGCAACAAAAGAAAGCGCATGACAGTGCTTATAAGTTCTAAATAGATGATATTCTTGTGCTAAGTACATGACACTTACAACCCCACTTATGAGTCCTGCAGCTGATGTGAGAGGAAATTAGGACTTTCTTCATCAAAAATGAAACATGATTCCAAATACATATAGGGTTGCATAGAAATATAAGAACTGACATGAACTTGCTACCAGTAAAAATTTGTCATTTTGAGTTACAGTGTTTCTCTTCCCAAGTCACCATTATATGTGATGAAGCCCTGTGTTCCTGGAGATGGCTGAACACCTGACTGCTGATGGGAAGCAGTGAATGAATTCCTTGTTTTGCTTTGCTCACGTACACGGCTTTTGCTTTGTCTATTAAACTGCCTTTATCTCAACCCATGGGTTTTTGCACTTTAACTATTGTGATTGACTTCTCTATCACCTGCTTGGGGGAGCGAGCAAGTGGCTGTGTGGTGCGTAATTGCCTGTCAGGGTTAAACCACAACCAGTTTTTAATTACTGTGGTAACAGCTAAAACCTTTTTACAATGGCAACTTTCATTTCACAAGTGCTTTTTTTCTTTTATTTTCAGATTACCTTTGGTGGTGGGCAGGAAGATAGACTAAGATTTAAAGTAAGTTCTTTCAAGAGAAGTTGTTTTAGACAGCTTCAGCTACTCAAAGAAACTGTTTGCTTTACTAATTTGGAAGCAACTACTGCTTTTTTGAGCAGTACACTGCTTTGTAAGTCAGGCATATAAAAATGTTAACACTCTTAAGCAAGAGTAAGTGTCTACATAAGCAAGCAATAAATATATTTAGCACATGTTATAAGAGAGCAGAAAATCAAACAACGCATAAGTACCTCAAAATGTTCCAGCTGCATCTAAACTTATCTTCTTGGAACACAGCTCCATCTTCTGCCCCATCCATGTGCCCTGATTTCCTTTCCAGGATTATCAGGACACTGAGAAGAGGGATATGGCAGATGTCCTGCTGCTGCCGACATGTGAAACTTACATCCTGTTGGGAATATGCTCCCTGACTTGGACATTTGCAGGGCTGATTCGTCCAGTGCTACAGCAACATTCATAGTGTCTGGCTCCTGCTCCAGAGTGAAGAGAAATTTGATAGTGGTGGATTGAAAGGTGCTTGTCTCTTTACTCCAGAACAAAGAAAATAGTGGCTAATTGTAGCAGTTGTTACCCAAGGATGCACCCTCGACCCAATATATCTAAATTCTCTCTATTAAAATGACAAATATGTATGGGAAGTTAGGCAGGGGAAGGAATATAAAGCGAGAGCTACAATAATAAGTAAATATTTTTCTAGTGTGTTAACACTTAGAACTTTTTCTAGAACTGTAAAAACAGCAATATTCAGTAGTTGTAAAGCTCATGTTCCTAAATAGGTGACACTGCAACATGTGTTAGTTCACTTTCTCTATATTGAATGAAAATTTATGAGCCTGTCTAAAGAAAGCAATAGCCATCAGATATAACCTGTGCCTTTTCTGTAGCCAACCAAAAGATCAGATATTCTTGCTGAATAGGATAAATGACCATATAAATTTATTTCTGTATTTTCAGGCAGAAGATAACTTGGCTAAATATTTTTCTTGCCTGCTACTAAATATAAGAATGCAAGCTAAAATTCACACTTCTCTGCTAGTAAACATGTAACTAGCTGAAGCTTTCGAATACAGTAAGTTCAAAAAAACTTATAACTGGCACAGGATGCTCAATTTCATCCACAATGTAATATATACAGTACTATTATACCTAGAACAGCTGGCCCAGCCCAAATCCAAACCCAAATCCAGAATATGATGCAATTTGGGAAATCCATATGCTGTCAAGAATGTAATGTTGTAATTCAATATAGTGTACTTGTGTAAAAGTAGCCACTCGATACAGATCGATATCAGACTATCTGTACTAACAGTACTCACAAATGGGAAACCCTGAATCTACAACCTATGACTCACATATAAGCTTTACCAAGAACTAAGGACATGAACTTTCAAAACTTTATTTGTTGTGCCCATTTACAGCGAGTCAGCAAAGTGAAGTCCATCAAAGAGAACAGCAAGTGAAATAATGGCCCCACTAATTTTAACAGAAGGATTTGCTCCCATTTCTCCCCAAACCACAACACTTTTTAAATAAGGTGCACAATGTGAGTATCTAACATAAAAATCTCGGAGATACATGGATCTCAATAGGTTATCATGTGTCAAATGTTTTTATCCTGTACAACATTAGATAACAGAGAGATAGGCTCACAGGTAAATGGACAGACACAAAGCATTTGTATGTGTGTGCATATACATCAGTGCATGACTAGAAAGGTCTTTGGCAATCCCATTAAATGCCAAAAAGGCTTCTAAATGGGTGTTAAACACAAATTAAAAAATCGAAAGTCTGTGACATGTAGGATGTCTGTCCTTTAGTAACCTTTGGTTTTGAGGATGAAAAATTGAGATTTGCCATCCACTTGTACAGTGACTAATGAGCTAATAAATTTACAGAAAGATGTATGCAGAATTCTTGATTTCTCTTTAAAAAGGTGCCTACAACCCCAATGAATATTTTAATCAAAACCAGAAGAACCGTAAATACTGTGAAAGGATTATGTCTTCAAGAGCTCACCCAACCCTTATGAACATAAATGAGACTATTTACTGTGGTACTATTACTTTTGAGTATAAATACTTGCTCTTTTACGAAAGGCAAATGTTTTTTAAACAAATTAATTCCCTAAAGTTGTGTGTATTCTAAATTCTTTCACACACGGAAATCTTGGGGCTAATAAATTACAGTCCATGTCATAGTAAGAAAAAAATATTATCCTTGGTGACTTTGCACATGTAATTTCATTCTTCTTTCTCCCCTTTGCCTTCCTATTCTTTGCCTATGAATCCTATTTTTCTTACAAGCTCTTTGAAGCAAGAATTATTTATATCTGTATTTTAGTCCTCCACTATTGACTGGGGATTCCAGGAACAATTGTAATACAGATATAATAAATGTATGGATGGATACACACAGTTGAAAGTGTGACCTACACTATTGTTACCATTAGCTATAGCAAGCAAAACAATCTCCTTTTTTTTTTTAAAAAAAAAAAAAATCTACTTATTTCTAACTGTTTCTAAAGTTCACTACTTACTTCACTTACAGTTCTTATTGCTGCGTTCCTCCCTTTCTCCCTTCATTTGTCTCCTTTCTGTCCCTTTGCAACATATTGCTACTGTGGGAGGTATTCACACTGTCTAACTTTAGTCAACTAATTCAGGACTCTGAATCACCCTCTTAGGAGTGCCTACCTCACAGAATATGACTATATATGGAATAGACATTTTTAAACTTAGGTGTTCTAATATGTACTTTTTCAAATACCCAAAGTAGCTTGGCCTAGGTGGTGCTAATACTTCCACTGTATAAAACACCGCCTGTCAACAGTAAGCGAATTTATGAAGTGTTTGGTTTGCGGATATTTTTTCACTAACTTAGCACCTCGCTTTCATTTTCTCTCACCTAGTTTTAACACAGTAAGCACACTATCTGAAGGAAAGCACAAAAGAAAAAAGAAAAAGTAAAAAGATTAAAGGCGCATGGTATGTACCCATGGAATTTGCTAAAACATTAGTAGAATTTTAAAAGTACGTGGCTGCTCACTAAGTTGCAGCATCGAGGCAAGGAAGCTGCAGCTGTGAGTAAGACAGTACATCAGTCCCTTGCCTAACCACATCTTGACCTTTCTTCTGAGACTGTCAACAAAGGTGCCAATTAGAGCAATGATTAGAGCAACACATTTTGTGTTGTGCTAAACACAACTGTTACCAAGGGGACAAAGATCATACATTTTGCTTAACACTGGATTCCTGATTGGCTCAACACAGATCTTCCACTGACAACTACTTTGGGAAGTCTCAAGATGAGAAGCAGGTAAGTACGCACCACTTGAACACTTTTCTTTTGATCTTTTGGGACACAGAAAAGCTTATACTATAAACGTCAGAATGATTTCCTGGTGCATCGTTGCTTTTGTTTAGTTTTTCATCTCTCACACACACACACAAATTAAGTGATCTAAGAATTTACTAAGTTCCTTTTATATCAGGATTTAATGTTAAAACTATTTGTTTCCACATAGCACAACTAATTATGTAAGCCATAAATTATACAATCAAATTCAGCATCTTGAGAACCACAAGCTAGGTATTCAAGAACAGCTTCTGGAAACCTCCCCTTCAACCAAGGCATAAGAAAAGGGTTGATCAACATATATATCAACTAACTATTTAGTTAAAGAATGTAAAATATGATAAGACGATGCAAGACAGAAAAAGAAGAAAATATTCTTTTTTCCTGTCATCTCCTTTGCAAAATGAATGCATTTAATTTAGACAAAACTTAAAGGCAAAAAAAATAAAAAAAGACAAAACCAAAAGTACAGTTGAATATCAACTGTTCACATCATAAAAAAAGCATTGTGCTGTGTGCAAATAGTAGGGAAAAGACTTTAGGATTATATTATAAGATTAAGCTTTATCTTGGAGTTCCGTTAATAGAAGACATGTTGGTGATGTCATAGACAGTATCATATAAAGATCACAGATCTATTTTAAGTGTACAGGAAACTGTTTAGCATACAAAGAACAAATTTGAAACAAATAAGGCATTTCTATGGGTTTTTAAATTTATAAAAAATGTGTATCTGGCAATTAGTATTAATTCCTATTTATCAAAAGCTTAATTAAAATGAGTGGAATTAGTTTTACTCAACATTCCAAATCAGATCTGCTTTTCACCACACTAATTATTAGGAATTGACCATCCAGAGAGAACCACAAGAGTATGGAAAGATGCAGTATCTGTCCAAGCAGGTTTTAAGTACAAGAAGGATTTTGAATTGAATCTGTATAAAGGCAAACAGACTGACAGTCATGACAGGGCTACTTACTTGGATTTACCAATTTCTGGGAGGTGGGAAGAACTTACATAACATACACTATTTTAAACCCACATTTCTCAGCTAATGTTATGGACAAACTTTAAATATCTGGCAAAAATTTGCAAGGCAGTTCAGAGATGTTTGCATGCAAATTAACTACTGCTCTGTTAAAATTATTCTTTTGTGGTTAGACACAGCCGTCTCCTTTGTAAACTAAGTACTATGGCTTATTTTCTTTTTTTTGGTCAGAAAAACTATATTGTGCAATAGCAAGTTATGATGTAACGTTGACACTATTATCAACACTTCTGTCTGTACTGAAAATTTTTAAATTCTCTTTCCTAAAATAATTCCAGGACAAAAAATTCCAGCACCCTGACTAAGCACATATCTTTGAAATTAGAAGAATAAATTAATGTAACTGATATGTTTTTACATCTTAAGAAAAACACAGTACAAACTTTATTACTTTGCTATTTTGGGTTGTTCTTCCCACTCACCCCACCTCCTGTAGCCCTAACTTACTATTGCATGAATGCCACTATGTTGTGCTGCCTCAATGGAATATGAAATGAAACCTGAAAATTAAAGGCCAACCTGATTTCACTGTTCACAATCAGTGATATCTGAAATTAAACGAAAAACATATGAACAATGAAAAACAGATTAGAGAGTGAAGCTATGACAGTTACCACTGCTATTAAAGGACAAGGCAGTTAACTTCTATTAAGCTACACACTAAAGACTTACCTTTAAAGTACAAATACTATTCACAGGGTGGCATTCTTTTTACAAAAATACAAAGATAAATAAAAAAAATTAAGTCTTCAGACTAGAGCATCTTGAATTTTAATGACACTTCTGTTTGATATGTTTTTGCAATGAATGGTCAGTAAAAGCTTGGGAATATATCAGAAGAATTTGAAATACTGTATGTTCTCATGCTGCTAACAATGCATTAATATACTTAAAATAATACTTAATATGGATGAACAGGAAATGCTCATCTTGTGGATAGGTAGGACCTAACTACCTTGTGAAATCTGTGCTTGTTAGTATGAAGACATAGAAACTTCTCTTAGCAAGATTCAGCTAGGAGAATATTTTCTTCTCTAACAGGTAAATGGCATGATATTTTGTACATTACCTGTCAAATACTTGATTTGATAGATTCTCCATTTCTCAAAGTAAAATTGGTACGGAAAAAAATATTTGAAGTTAATGTAATAATTAATGTATCTGTCCATCTAGCTTTACTGTTTTCAGCTGTTTCCTTCTGGGAACCATATACAATTCTGCTCTGAGAGTTTTGACTGGATAGTTTGAGGATCACAGCTTGTCTTACATAGACAAGTATAATTAAAAGTGTCAGAAAAAATCAATATCTTTGAAAAATAGAGTGCCATCATGGGGAAAAAAAAAAAAAAAAAGTCAAGTCACAAGTGATTTGAGAGTGTTCATAAAAAAGAGCTTTTCAACTATATCTTTGTCATATTTGGATGAAATCTGAGTTCTACTGAGAGAAAAACAAAATTCCTATTGATTTTTATTGATACAATTTTTACCTTTAAGTGAATTTGCAAGAACTGAATGCAACAATGGCAAATGTTTATGTCTCTATGATTGTATATATGTGTAAGATCCCTAGTAAGGGCAGCAACGATACATTGTCCCAATGAGTGATTAAGTTTGGGACAGCTGAGTAAGGATCTTACACAGAAACTTTTTCACAGCTGTGAAAAAAACCTGCCAAAAAAAAAAAAAAAAAAAAAAAAAAAAAACCTTTTTTTATTCAAAATTTTTTTACTTTCTCTTACCCGAAGACCCAAAAAAAAAAAAAAAAAAAAAAAAAAAAAAACAAAACCCAACAAAAACAAACAAACAAAAAAAACCCCCAACCCCAAACCATAACAACTTCAGGGTTTTTATGAACTTGAAATGAAGAGGTACTAAAAATGCCACCCAGGCCTGCTCCCAGTAGTTACAGAAACTCCTATGACCTGAAGCTGATGGGTATCTTTTCACAGATAGAAGGACAGGAAACAAGACCTTCCAAACAAACCGGCATGTTAGCCTAGTTAATCCTTCACAGCTTATTCCCACTCTTTCGCTTCACTTATTATCTTGTACATTAAAATTATAACCATTGATACCACTCCCCAGGAAGAAGTCATTAGCAGGGACTAACAGGATGAAGGGAGGGAATGTATTGAAACATTTCATTTGAAAAATGCAACATCTCTCACTGATTCAAATAACCTACTAAAGTCTGGGGAATACAGGTGGATGCACAGCCTTTTAAGAAAAGGAGAGAATCAAGAAGCCTGCCTGAAAAGCACTGATGAATCTTTTCTCTGTTCACATTAATTTTGACATAGGTTCTAGAGAAAAAGAAAAGAAAAAAAAAGTTCTGTGAAAAAATGTGCAAATTCTGTAATGGAATATTATCAGAATATGGATTTATTTCACACAGCATTTTAACGTTTATTAATACATTTTATTGTGGTGGGTTTACATGAAAAATAGTGGGCTACAGGCTTTCTTTAATGAGTGACAGCCTCCTAGAGACTCCTAGAGTTGAAAAGTATTCTGTGATATTCTCCCAAATGACAAAGCAACATTAATAAGGCATGTATCTATCTCTTAATACTATCTGAATATACACACACTTCAAGAGATATATTAACTCACAGGATATGCAAAGCGTGGATATTTCCAGCATGAAGCCAGCAGCAAACACAGTATTCTTACTGTTTCTCATCTGCATAGTTTCTGAAAAACTCAGCCTTCAATCCCGTAACGTTAAGTCGTTTTCTGAGGTTTGGCTGGCAAATTGTAGAACTTACACAACTTTTTATTAGGTTGCTACTTATTTTGCAAATATAATGTGAGAAGCATTCAGCTTTGAACTGTTCACTGCAGTGAGCTCATAGTTTTGTATACATATTTTTTTCCTCTAAATTAACTAAATGGTACAGTTAATTTTTAGACAGTACAGTTTCTGTCCTTATGTTTGATGCAAAACCATCATTAATATAATGTTATGTTCATCAATAGGTGTGGCTGTACAATTTATGTTCTATCCCTGTCAGTTTCTTAAGCTGCACAAGCACTGTGGTATTATAGAACTTTCCAAAATTTAGTGAAGAGCACCAAGTTTTCTTCACACACTTCCTTCAAACTATTTATATTTTTGATTGTGCTATATTATATTGATATTTTCTGTGTTGCTGTGCATGAAAAAAAAAAAGGTAATGGTGGCAAATTTTACTGTTACTCTCTCATAATTCAGCAACCTATATCTGCCTATAAAAAAATACATTGCTGAAGAAAAAAAAAAGACAAACCAGAACCCCATGTGCATACACAGTTACACGTGTGCATATATATTTGTATGTATAAATGGTCCACAGGTAGTGATAGATTGTATTCCATGTTCTGCCCTCAAATCTTATGAGGCTTCACTACTAGTTGTAGAGAGGTTACTAGCATTTTAATAGGCTTGTTCAGAAGAGAAACACTTTATACCTGTTTCCAACCTTCATTCCAGCCAGAATACTTTGGTTTAGGGTTGGTTGGACTACGGTATGGAAAATACTGTTTTTCATTCAGATAAGACTTTGGCAATATTGCAAGAAGTTCTAGTTGTCCTTATAGGTCCTTTACCAAACAGGTAGGGTCTGAGTTGCAGGTGATTGATCACATTTCCACCAATAGGTTCAGGATCTCTTTTAGTGTCCATTCTGAACTCAAGGCAGTGGCATGCATCTGTGCAAGGCGTCCCAAGCAGTCTGAGGAGCCTTCTTCTGGGCAAGCAATCTTCCTTGTGAAGAAAGGTGGTGGAGTCTGGTGCATGTTGTAGGCAGTCGGGGTTGATGAAGCAGACATAGACTCTCTCAGGGAGAGGATGGGGAACACTTGAGAGAAAGAGAGAGAGATACCAGGAAATAAGCAGGCCTAGGGGATGTCAGGACATGCAAAGCCTCAAAATAAGTTTGCCTCTCCCCTTTTCCACAAGAACTTTGGGGATTCTGAATCTTAAAATATCTTGGTTCATATCAGATTCTGAAAGAAAGTCTGGAAAATTAACAGCTGCCTAGTCCTCACCACTAGTTTCCTTTTTATTTTCACACAAATTCTTAGGTGTAAGAAGTAGACTCACATTCCTGCCTATTTACACTGATTATATTCCTGTTTGCTAGAATTGTCACCAAGACAGTGGTAAGAACTGTAATGCTAAAAGCTTTCTCCCATCTTAATTTTGACCACATCTCACGAACATACTGAATGAATGAACTACTGTCCTTAACTTCTGTACTTGTGGTCACAAAGAGCATAGCTGTCTCACAAGAATTTAGCTTTAATTGTGAAGGTCCTTAACCTTGTTAGAATAACTGAATAAATGAGGTAAGAACATTGTTCCTTTCAAAAGACTAATTCAGTCTCCATCTCAGTCAGAGACTGTGTCATTTTGGGATAAGTGGCAAAATGAAGAAAACTTTTCTCAAAGAGAAAAAAAAAGCATATATTTTGTCAATTTTCATTATAGCAAAAAGCTAACAGCAGGGTGCTTCAAGGCACCATACAAGGACCAGGTGTTCAAAATATATTAATTAATGTGGAAAAAAAAAATGGAATGAACAGCAGTGTGGCAAAAATTGCAGCTAAAGGAAAAAAAATCTGTTAACCAAGTCTGAAGAAGACAGGAAATTTCAGAGGTAACTGACCAACCTAGATGGATGAGTCATCTGATAAGAGGTGAAAATCATAGATTTAAATGCCAAGCAATGCATAGTGGTGAAAAAAAAACACCTATAAGAGATGGTTCACTTTACCAGAGATCTCAATTAAGAATGCCAACTGAAGAAAAACATCTGGGCCTCACTGCAGACAGCTCAGTTAATAGCCCTGCTCAATGTGGAGGTGCAGTCAAAAAAGCAAGTGAAACATTAAGATGCATTAGAAATGAGTTGAGGAATAAAAAAGAAACTATCATGTTATTATATGAATCAATAATTTTCCCTCCTCCGGAACAGTGTAAAGGTACTGGTCACCCCATCACAAAAAAGATATCACTGAATTAGAAGGTATTCAGAGAAGAGTGATTGTGATAATTAGGCATATAGAGAAGCCTTCATATGAAAAGACTGAAAAAAACTGGAATTGTTAACCTTAGAAAAAAAGACGAATAAGTGGGGATATGATGAAAGTATAAAAATGGTAAGTGGCAAAGAGAAAATAGATCAGGAGCTTCTGTAGTCCAGCATCTCATAACTCAAGAACAAAAGGACACTAAGTGAAAGCAAAAAGCAGCAGCTCTAAATCTGATAAAAGGACATACTTTTTAACGCACCACATAATTAGATTATGGAACTCAATGCCACAGGATGTCACTTATGTCAAGACCTTACCAAGATTCAAAGAAGGACTTGGCACTTACAACTCTTGATATTCTTGGGAATCTCACAAAAACTAACCATTTAAAAGTTTTGAAAGAGAGGTTGTGTGCCATGTTTCTTAATTTGAGAGACAATACTTCTAAAAGGAATTTGGAGAAAAGTTTCTGGAAGTGGATTTTCCCATCTCTGACTATTTGATTATTTTGTTCTTTGATTTGCTTGTTTTGTTTGCATTTTCCCTTGAGACACTGGGGCAGTCTTGGAGGGAAACTGTATTAACGAATCACTACTCTGATCCACCTCCTATTATCCCATCACTGCCGTAGTATCTTAGAATCTCTTATGAAACCCTAGTATTAGGACTTTAGTCTTCCCTTTTGCAGAACAGTTGTCCAATGAACTACTATATTCCACTCCATTCCAGTTAGCTGACTGGATTTGTCACCCACTGTCAATTAGTATAACCATTGCTGTAAGGTATATAGCACTGTACATGTGTTTGGAGCAACTGTGAAATTTCTAGATGCAGAACCAAATGCACTTTTGCTGTGGCAGCTACACAACTGATTCCATGCATTCCAATTGTCCTCAAGCCCTACCTTAACCCCCAGCCATGCTATTGACATCTTGCTTCACATCCTGCAGCTGGTAGACATATTTATGTCCCCAAATGAGACACTTTGCTTCTCATGCTTCCTATTCTCCACAGTTTCCTTAACATAATTTTTTTCTCCTTTCTGTCAGTCTTGCTGCTCAGAGAGACAAGGTATTATTCTTCACCTTTTTGTTCTTAAACTATTTCTTTTCTAATTCATTAGCTTTTCTTTCCCTAATTTTTTCCTATATGAAGACTTTCAGTGTAAGTAAATAATGATAGCCACAAGCATAAAAGAGCTTTTCCTCAAATCAGATCTGTTAACTGAAAACTCAATCAAAAAGAGGATGTAAAAAATACTTGGTAGAAGCAGGATCGTTGATTTGGAGCAGTATTCTCAAATAATTTTTCCTTCCACTGTTATTAATTTCATTACATTCTCAATGCTGAGGGGAAGGGGGGAGGGTGAGAAAACCTATAAGTATTGTAAGTATCTGTTAGACGTTTTAGAGAAAAAAGGTAGTAGTCTATTTTTTGTTATTGGTCTTACACTAAAAGCCAAATTAATTATATAGCATTAAAACCACCTACAATTTTCAAAGATTAAGATTCAACCGACTTGTCAGAGGCCTCATTCAACAGAAGCTATTAAACTAGATAGCAGGGAGATAAAGCATACCGGTACCTCTATAGAGGTCCAATTAACTGCTACTATTGCTTTCATCCGACGCCTACCCAGCACAAAACCTGCTAAGTTCTGTGGGGTTTGAGGGCAACTAGAAAGTAAGTGAAGATACTGGGGGTGGGGGCACGTAGAGCAGCTGCACTTAACAAAATGCTAAAAGGATATAATATAACTGCCTTGAAGAGAAGCTGAATTCAGACAGTGCTCACCAAATGGACACTTCAGAGAGACTGTGAAGATACCTGACCCTGGGATAATACTTGAGATAAGATGGGCAGCCCCAGTTGAGCTAAGATGTGACTAGCTGCTAAAAAAGAGAGATGTAGTGTGCTTTGTCTCCTCTCTTTCCCCGACAACTTCCATCACTGGAGGATTTCAAGACTCAATTGGACACGGTGCTAGATAATCTCATCAAGGCTCTCTTTCCCACAACAGGTTGGACCAGATAATCTTTTGAGGTCCCTTCCAACCTGGGATATTCTATGAATCTTTGAATTGCCTCTGTTTTGGTACTGTATTTTTCTCAACTTTCAGATGCTTCACTAATCAGACCTGGTCCTATGATTACTTTCTCCTTTTATTTCCAGGAAAAAAAATAGTAAAATAATGTAGCAAGTTTATGTTCTACCTTTCCCATCTTGAGCTGGTATATCCTGCACAAAGCTACAAAGCACCATATGGATTGCATACTTGGGTTAGTACTGTTTTTTGAGACATTCACATTGCACTCGCCATATGGTTTAGATAAGTCTGAGGGTTTACAGTTAGTCTGCAAGACTGGTTTTAGGCTGAATTCAGTCCACAGGACATGCACTGAACACATTCTGGCATAAATATGCTTTTGTAGTACAATGTTCAATAGCAAAAGAGGAGGAGCTGGTTAGTAACAACATGGAATTTAATTTTAAAAGCCTAGAAGAAATGGATCCTATATTACGTGGGATAATAAAAAGTATGAATACTGCTGGTCTCACGGAAATATGAAAGGTGTTTCTAGCCTATGGGTATTTACAAACTGGAGCTCAAGATAATTGGTATGTGTATTGTTCTTCACCTTTTAAATTTTTATTAAGACTTAATTCTCATTGATAACAACTGCACAATCATGAAACAATGAAATACCTTTAATTTGAAAGCCACCTACTGGGAAAAGAGTACGTTATATTTTTTCTTATTAAGTACTGCACAAATGCAAAAAATGCTGCATAAATACTGTATTTCCAGCCATATTTTGGCCATTTTATTTTTACTAACAACCACTTACTTTGTAAGTTAGTTTCTTTCTCAGTATTTCATATAGTGAAAGAAGTAGCAGAACACCTTATTGGGAAGATCAGATTTAGCTAAATGATCACTATTTTACAATAAAAAGTTTTCAACTAGATGCTACCTTTTCAAGTTCACCAGCCTGGCTTTTCAAGTCAAGTCCTCTGTTCTAAATGTTGTCATCACTTAAAAAGGATGGCCTGAATTCAAATATTATTTTCATATGAAAAATCTATACAATTACTGAAAACTATTCCAACTAATTTACTTTCTCTTTCTTAACAAAGAAACATAAATGCCAGCCAACTATTAAAATAAAAGATAAAATATTTCATTATGATTATGCAAGATTAGGCTTCCCACAATAACATTACCTGATTCATGTTACAAAATGCATGCTATCTTCTTGTTTTGCATATTAAATCTGGGCATGTGTTATTTTGTTATACATTGTGCCTGGTATAGACAAATAAATACAGTTCTCTAACCACTAAAACATTCTCATTTTAGAAGTTCAGATCCAATTAGATTAGGTGGAAACTTGCCTGGAATGAAGTATGGATGGGATAGATTTTAGCATCACAGATGAAGAAAGGGCACATTGTTTTGTTTAGTGCCACTGTATTTGGAAATGCATTTTGGAAGAAACACCAATGAGAAGTATATTGCATCTGCTTCCACTGTGGGAAGTTTTATGCTTATTTTAAATGACCAAAAAGTGAATGTGTAGAAGGTTACAAGACCCCACTCAGCACTTCTTAAAAGTGAACCTTCCAAACCTGGAAATGTCACTTACCCAATTACAAGTTAGACTCCAGTACCAAAGGTGAATCTTAGGGATGCTCTCGAGCATACTTAAATCCTAAACTATTGAGTTTTATGCTTTACAGTCTATTACAACTCTATCTATATAATATACACAATTATATTCAACTCTATGCAGAACTCTTTCGTATGCTTATAGCTTTCTTTACACATTATTTGGGGATTTGGCATACTCTACGCTTTATCCTCAATCCAAAAGTTATCTTTTTTTTTTTTTTTTTTTTTTTTTTTTTTTTCTTCCCTCAGTACAGAAGATTGAGCTATGCTTAATGGTTCTGAATTGGTTTTCCTAAGGCTGAAAAGCTTCTTTTTCTCAGACATTTCAATCAGGAATGGTGTGATTGAAAGAGACCAATGGTAAAAGACAGCTTATTTGTTTTGTAGTTTTTATCAGGACATAAGCCACATTTCCACGAAAGTGGTTAAGCAATTGGAAAAGCTGAACCATTCGTAATATAAGTCTAAACATAACTAATACTTAACTATACTTATAAATGTAACTCACGTTTAACATAAATATATAGTTTATGCATATACACTTTTTTTTTTAAATCCTAAAACAAACCATAGGGCCCCAGTAATAACAAAGATAATTACAAAATCTCTGATTCTACTGTCACAGCATAAGCTCTGGCTATTGCTGCACAGAATATGATCTCTTACTATTTTCTATGTTGACATCTCCTGTCTGATATGAATTGAGCATTATTAAAATATACCCATATTATATTGTAGGTAATATCAGATATGGAACGGCTTCCACAAGACTACTCATGTCTCAAAATCTGCCTCTACTCAGGACTCCAAAGTTTCCCAGGGCTGAGATGTCCAAATCTTACCCATATAATTAGTCCTGTAGTATTTACTGCTTACACATGTAAGCTGTTTGTAGGATGAGGCCTAGAATCATGATTTTGCTCTTAGCCAGGAAGGCCAGGAAGTTCTAAATTCATAAGGGGCATTACAGAGTGGTAATCTTATGCTATGCAATGGACAATTACGACATAGGATTTTTTTTTATTTGTTTGTTTGCTTGTTTGTTTTCCCTGACATTATCATTGCTAGTATAAGGAATTCTGAAAAAGCAGTCTCTGTGGTGATAAGAATTTGTTGAACCACTGCTGAGATAGACATTCTGGACCACTCTTTTACTTAGTTTATTAAAGTCATAGGATTTTCAGTTCGTTGCAACCAGAGTTATCTCTTGAACTATTATTTATTTCTCTTCTCCAGATCTCCAGTACTGTCAGTGTTCAGACATAAGAACAGTTTTTTTAGCTCACTCGTTTTTTCTAAAAGGTCTCAAAGTAGAGAGCAGCATGTTATCTCACCAGAAGAGGATGCAAGTGGACATAACAACCACAAGAGGCTTCTGTGACTTCCCTGTATAACTTCTGAGGTACTTAATGATTTTTTTTTGCTGCAGTGTTTAATAGTAAAAATGGTTGTTCCCTTAATTCCCAGCCCCTTGAAACTGGAAGACAGGGACACAAAGTAGAATGAAGCTCCCATAATCCAAAGGGAAATGTTAAGTGACCTGCTACAGCACTTGACACAAATCCATAGGGCTGGATGGGATCCACCCAAGGGTACCAAAGAAACTGTCAGGAATGCTCACCAAACTACTTTCTGTCATTTATCAGCAGTCCTGGCTAACCAGTGAGGTTCCAGATGACTGGAGGTTAGCAAATGTGATGCCCATCTGCAAGTAGGGCCAGAAAGTGAATCCAGGGAACTACAGGCCCTTTTAGTCTGACCTTGGTGCCAGGGAAGGTTATGGAAGAGATCATCCTGAGTGCCATCATGCAGCAAGTATAGGACAACAGGGTCATCATGTCCTGTCAGCACAGGTTCATTAAAGGCAGGTCCTGCTTGACAAACCCATGTCTTTCTATGACAAGGTGGTCTGCTTAGCAGATGAGCGAAAGGCTGTGGTTGTTGTCTATCTAGACTTTAGTAAAACCTTTGACACTGTTTCCCATGGCATTCTCCTGGAGAAACTGGCTGCTCATGGCTTGGACAGGCATATGTTTCACTGATGCAAAACTGCTTGGATGGTTGGGCCCAAAGAGTTGTGAATGGAGTTAAATCCAGTTGGCAGCCAGCCACAAGTGGTGTTCCCCAGGGCTTAGTATTGGGGTCAGTTCTGTTTAATATTTTTCTCAACTATCTGGGTGAGGGGATTGAGTGCAGCCTCAGTAAATTTGCAGATGATACCAAGTTGGGCAGGAGTGCTGACCTGCTTGAGGGTAGAAAGGCTCTACAGAAGGACCTGGCCAGGCTGGATCAATGGTCTGAGGCCAACTGTATGAAGTTGAACAATGCTAAGTGCTGGTGCCTGCATTTGGATCACAACAACCCCATGCAATGCTACAGGCTTGGGTAAGAACATCTGGAAAGATGCCGGGTGGAAAAGGACCTGGAGGTGTTGCTCAACAGCTGGCTGAATATGAGCCAGCAGTGTGTACAAGTGGCCAAGAAGCCCAAAAGCATCCTGGTGTGTACCAGAAATAATGTGGCCAGCAGGATGAGGGAAGTGATTATCCCCCTGCACTTAGCACTGGTGAGGCCACATCTCAAACAATGTGTTCATTTCAGGACCCCTCTCTATATAAAAGACATTGAAGTTAGTTATAAGTAAGAAATTCTTTCCTGTGAGGGTGGTGAGACACTGGAACAGGTTGCCCAGTAAAGCCGTGGATGCCCCATCCCTTGAAGCGTTCAAGGTAAGGCAGATTGAGCTTTGAGTAACCTGGTCTAGTGGAAGTTGTCCCTGGGCCACAGCTTAGTTGTTGGAACTGGATGATCTTTAAGGTCCCTTCCAACCCAAACCATTCAATGATTCTATGAGGTGCTAGAGCATATCCAAAGAAGAGCAATGAAGCTGGTGAAGACTCTAGAGAACAAGTCTTACGAGGAGCAGCTGAGGGAACTGGGGTTGTTCAGCCTGAAGGAGGCTGAAGGGAGATCTTATCACTCTCCACAGCTACCTGAAATGAGGTTGTAGAGAGGTGGGGGTCAGTCTTTTCTCCCATGCAACAAGGAACAGGATAAATTAGGAAAATTTTATTTACTGAAAGGGTTGTCAAGCACTGGAATAGGCTGCCCAGGGAAGTGGCTGAATCACCATCCTTGGAGGTGTTTTGTGTAGATGTGGTGCTGTGGTACACGGTTTAGTGGTGAACTTGGTATTGATAGGTTAACGGTTGGAGTTGATTTTCTTGAAGGTCCTTCCCAGCCTAAATGATTCTATGAACTCCTGCCATGGGAGGAAGGAGCAGAGATGGGGAAAGTCCTAATCATGTTACAGTCTGAGTTTTTCAACATCTGGATGATGAGGTAAGGTACATTTGGGCCATGGATATTACGTCCTCTACCCAAGCTCATAATGAATTGAGACTCACAATCACAGAGTCATAAATTCCCCAAGGGAATAAGTCTGTTACAGTTTTAGTCATTTGTATGAAATTATTTAATTCTCACTAGTTATTAAGATTTGTAATGCCCAAGTGGCAAGACTTAGTGCTAACACAGGCTGCAATTCAACGTAGTATGTCAAAAGCCAAAGGATAAGCTCTCTGCTGTAAACGAGATGATGATGCTGAAGAACTGAGAGCGGCACTTGGTCAAATTGAAGATTCATGTAGGACAAATGGAATGAAGAAATAATCTTAATCAGGAGTGGATAATTTTTGAAAGAGGTAACAAAAAGATGTCATTGTTTTTGTCAATCATAATATTATCTCTCATTGTCCTTTAATTCCTTTGGCCAAATTAGAAGTACTATCTGTTCCTAAACTGTCCCTGCCAGCCAAATTTCAACACAGTTAACTCCAAATAATGAATAACCTATAGAGCAAACATTATTAATTGCTTTGGATATTATACCAAACTTTTTCTAAAGCAATGTTCGTTATTGTGACTTTCTGCCTTATCAGAAATCAGTTAGCAGGTGTATGTTGCCTGAAAGAAAGCTAGTATTTAGCTGATTTGTTACTTTGCTGTGTGCTACTTCTCTACCTAATGTCTTGGGCAATTTACAGATTTAGTCTTCATGAAAGTGAGATATTTGAAGTAATAGATTGGTCCCAACATTCTGCTAACAATTACATGTCAACATCCTCCTATGGATCTTCCAAGCTACTTCTCAGATGTCCTAATAGGCAGTACCTTGGGCTTTTCAACAGCAATTGGCCTGTTTAGACTATAATTAGCTTTTGCCTGAAAGCCTTACAGCTTTACTGAGGACCCAGTGAGATACCTATAACTACTCCTTGTTCAATAGTACTAAATACAACGTTATAGCAGTTCTACAAGAAAACTTTAACATGGTTCACTCTGGGCTTTTACACATATTCACTAACTTCTAACTTGGAAAATTCTTTTTGTTCTATTGGGAACTTAATTTAGCATATTGGCAAGGATAAATTAACCAGAGCGATTTCCCAATGATCTGATGTAGACAGAACAAGTCTCTGAGTGAAAGGATAGATAGGCTAATGAAATACATACATCACAGAAGGCGACGTGCAAGAGGCAAACTCTGTTAGAAATTCACTCTGTAGTTTGAAAAAGATTTATATTTTTCTCTTCTAACCTGTAAGCAAGTTATCACTGATACAGAAACCCACTGATACTTACAACCTTAAATAATAATAATAATACAAGAACACTTAATTATAAAGAGGGATTTTAAGGAACAGAATTACAATTTAGACATTGTTTTGGAAGGTCATTATTTGCCCTTTTTAAGAGCAGTTTAACTATACCCAAATATCTGTGACATTATATTAAACATCCCCCAAGTGACACTGTATGCACTCAATCTGTCATTCTCAAGGTACTCTGCTGCCCTCAAAGGAAGTAATAGATAGCATTTTAATAAATGAGCAAGCTACAAAATCACATTTCACTTTGAGGAGACTTTCCGACTACTTTAGTCTCGACACAGAAGTGGCAGGTACCTTCACCTAGGGGCCATTTTCTATGTGCTTGTAGACCAAAGGGCTCTATTTGAAATCGCAGCAAGAGTTCTCCCTCTGCCCCTTCTCATTTACCAGAAAGTTTGTACCGTGTAACCTTTCATAGGGTAGCGCAGAGAATTCACTCTCCTAAATCCTCTCAGCTTGTGCATGTAAAAATCTTTATTATTACCATGACAGAAATCTCATTTTCAAAGCATACTCTGTCTCTTCCAGAATATACATGGTTTAAATGCAGATGCAGTCAAAATCTCATTAATGACTAAGATCAACAGCTGCCATTGATCGTTAAAGCGAAAATGCAGTGACTTCTAAATCTTAAAATGACACAACAGCTGTGCATTTTGGGAAATGAGAGAAACTGTGACTATAATGTAACGATCCATGAATATTTTCCTATTGCTACCTAGGTGTCCTGGTTTGCTGAGAATTTTCTACTTAAATTGAAAAGAAAAGCAGCCTTTATTTGACATTTTCAAACTATCTGATGAAAAAAAAAAAGTTCCAGGTTTTTCTTGATGTCTGTCATACACCGCTTTCTTGATGTGCGTATAGTTTGCTTTCACTCAGTGAAGAGTTTCTTGAAAAGAAACTTGGAAAGCTTCTCCCTTTATTTTTAAAGCACAAAATGTTGTAAATCCCTATATTCTCTAAACTAGCATATCTTAATGGATTACAAATTTTGAAATACAACAACATTTTTATATACATGAACCTAAAGCATTACTTGTTAGTAATGGATTAGAATGCAAACTGGGCACAAGTTGCAGTTAATGCCCACTAGTGTGACCCACTGCCTTCGTCACTTATTGCAAATAAGGTTATCTGGCAATTAAAGATAAAGAATAAAATAAAAATAACATAACATAAAAAAAATCATTGGCCATCAGTAGAGATCCCTAACATTCATAAAAAACCAGCTCATTTATATTTCTCAATTTATATTTAAATCCTATGTGTTTAATGGGAATTGAGAAGGATCCCAACAAAGCAAATAAAAAGAAGTCCCATTAAGAAATAAAAACAACCACACATAGCAAAAAAAAGCACAGTTAAAAATATTTTAGATTTAAATTTAACTCATAAAACCACAATTTGGAACAGGTGTTTATGAAATCTTTTCAATTTGCTGCAACATGCAATACGTGATCTAATTGAAACAAAATAATAACCAGCTAAATCATTGTCAAGTACCTAAAATGACTGTGCATTGCAGATGAGTTCTCAAGGAACTCAACGAGAATTACCAGGTGACTCCATCTCAGAATGCCTGTGACAAAGAAAGTGCAACTGGAGTTTTTGCACAGATCAATATCAGCAGCCCGGTGAGGGGCAAAATTGTGAGGAAAGCTAACAGCTGCAGCCATTCCCAAATGCAAAAACTGGGAGAAAGCAAATACACTTCTCACAGGTGTCAACCATCCACCTCAAAAAGCTCACCAATTCACCTGCATCTGTTATCATTTGGGAGGGTAAATAAGCAAATGCTTAATAAATTACTGGTTTGCATTATTTATTTATTTATTTTTACAGTTTGGTAACGTAAATACTACGATTTTGATCTGTTAGTGTGTCGGTATTACTCTGTGGTAATGGAAGCTAGTAGCAATTCAGGCCTCAGGACTTTTTCCTTATGAACTCCCTGTGACATAAATAACTCTAAAGTAAAAAGCAGCACAGGCAAGGTAACACCTTGGAAAAAAACCTCCCATCTTTGCAAAAAGCAAGTATGTGCAAGCTCATGAACAATACTTATCTAGTCAGTACAAATTAGAAGTTCCTCCCTTTTCCATTCACTTCAGCCTGAATCACAGTCATTATTTCAATATGCTTCCAAGAACAAGCAGTGTGGGTATGTTCCTGGGCTCTGTACTGGAAGACTGAAAAAAACACTGACAACAAACTGCAGACTTACGATGCATGAATGAAGAAACTGTTCGTCACATGGCAGAAAAAGCCTCTCACCTCTTACTGCCAGACTTGTTTTGCTGTTATTCATTATTTATCCTTTTCCTCACAATCAAGAAAAACACAAAGGTGTTTGAATATCCTCTTAGTTTCTTCTTGACTTTTAGGTCTTTACCTACCTACCAGCCTCAGGAAGCCGTCTGTCTCTGTACACCAAGGAATATCTGCATGACTAACATAGTAATTCTGTTTCAGGCATTTGGCTTTTGCAGTTTAACTGTCATCATAGCAAACAAATGGTTTAATGGCTTTGGGTAGCAAACACATAAAGAGCTGTGCCAACTGATCAAGAAATAGCAGCATAGGTATGACCTTTGATCATATTTATTGGCATTTCATTTAAAGCCTCTTCTGAATCATCACACACATCATCATCTAAGCCTAATCTCTTTTGTTCAATAAATCCATGCTTCTTGCCTGCTTGTTCTAAACACAAGACGAAACCAAAACTTGTGACTCTATTCCTCCACTGAGAAGCTTGAGAGTCAATAAATATGTGTAGAAAGAGACTCCTCACCTTCATCAACAACGTGGTTGAAAGGAACAAAGCTCCCTAAAAGTAGAGGGAGACAGAGAACAGCCTGCCCACCAAGAACATAGGTATAGTAAAACAAGAAAATCTGGCAGAATACACTGGCACCACAGGACCAAAACCCTTTTGGCTAATGTGCCTTAAAGATTTCTATAAATGAACTGAGATTTGACAGCAACTCAGGCAAACCTCTCTGTGTACCACAACTGTTGCACATCTATGGCATTTCTAACAAAATCATAGAATCATAGAATGGTTAGAGTTGGAAGGAACCTTAAAGATCATCAGGTTCCACCCCCCCTGCCATGGGCAGGGACACCTCTCCCTAGAGCAGGTTGCTCAAAGCCCCATCCAGCCTGGCTTTAAACACTTCCAGGGATGGGGCATCAACAATTTCCCTGGGCAACCTGTTCCAGTGCCTCACCACCCTCACAGTAAAGAACTTCTTCCTAATATTTAATCTAAATCTCCCCTCTCCGCATTAAAAATGATGTAAGGAAATATCATGCTTTTGAAGCATGAGACACGTACAACAATCCATCTAGTTTTTAATATATTGCAACAATTAATGCTGCCGTGCATATTTTGTCTTGAATGTTTTGCCAGTATTGGAGAACCTACTTGCTGTTTCTGTTAGAAACACAGGAGTCATCAAAAATTTCCCTCACACAGTCCTGTTTACTTACAGTAAATGTCAGGATGCCTGACTTAATCTAAAAACTGGAAAGAAAATACAGCTTTCATGCTCAGAAATAAACATTATCAGCAAAAGCAAAAAAAAAAAAAAAAAATTGTTAGAACACAGAAAGAGGTTTGGATTTGTTTTTTCTGTCATCTTTACAGCCAAATGGCCATGACTACTGCTCTTGCTTTTAGCCACTCACCTTCACAGCTGCAGCCAATAAATCCACTGACCTCTGACCTTCTATTTCAGAAACACCTTTTATTTCTTCAGGTGAGTAGCTACAAATTCTACCATACAGCCAAACGCTTTATGGCACAGCTTCTACTGTTTCCAGCAGCGACTGCATAAAAGAGTGTTTAATTGTTCCTTCTGTGTAGCCTGAAGGAGGAAAGGTGAGCCAGTCTGCTCACCACTTTAACTAGGTCTGTGAACAAAGTTAGAAATTAAGGTTAAAGAACATCATTTTACCCAGTTTAACAGACTGGTCAGGCCCACTGTCAAATGTCTTTCCCCTAGCCCTCCTCTCCCCTCACTTTATTTTTTTGGATTGCCTTGTGGCTTTTTTTTTCCTTCCTCCCCGCCCTGGCTTTTTCTGTTTCCTTTCTTTGTTTGGTTTAAATCCATTAAATCCAAGTGGTTACATATGGCTTTTAAAATATGTTTTGCATGGAAGTACAAATTTCTAAAATTTAATTTTCCATAATGTTTGGGGCATTTTTGAGACTATTAACCTACAGTGTAGTGATCTCACACTAGATGCCAATCAAAACTACAGGTCTTTAAAAATTTAGCTCAGAATACTCAGTGTTACATATTCCAAACTGATAATATACTTGTGACCACAGACTGTTGTTCCAAAGTATATTAGGAAGAAGAACTTCTTTCTATCAGTCATCAAAAATTGAGCATTGTTTACATCCTGACTCCAAACCTCCCTACAGTGTAAAGGAATTATCTATTGAAGAAGGCTACAGGAGCTAAATATATTTCAAGTTCACATGGTGAAAATACCTGTCATCAAGAATAAATAGAGTCATGTTTCCTTTAGATGTGTAATAACTGCTGATATTTTGGTCTTGGAACTTACCTGGACCATTAACAGTAATTAAACAAGATGCTCATGTTCACTCTGTCTTAAGTGTTCAGAGGAAAATGGCAATGTTTAATATTTAAATATCAAACACTTTGATTAAACATTAGTGTGTTAAATTAATATTTAGGAAGTCTGAAAAAGAGTTCATAGAAATGTCCATAGGTCTTCTGGGCCGCAACTGCCCAAAAATGCTTTTTGAAATTTGCCATGTAGGCATTTTTTCAAAATGTAGCCTGACCCAAACTCACGAATGTCAACTGTAATTAATAAGCAGCATTTCAAAGTTTGTACTTAGTGCTGGGCTGCACAAAAATAAACATGTTTACCATAAGAAACAGAATCTTCAAGATTCTGACTAAAATCAGGTATGACTGCAGCAGCTCAAAGAGTCAGGACAAAAGGTACTCAGCATCGACTCACCCTACTTATTATCTTAGCAAAAAATTAATTTACACTCTTTCTATTCCCCTAGAAATAAATGGAATTCCCTAATAGAGAATATTAAGCTGATAGCACTTTCAGCCAGGTCTGCAACTTTCTAAATACCTGCGGAATTTCCCTAAAATCTACTAGGATTGGTCCAAATAAGCTTCTACACCTTGGAGCCATTATATCTCCTCTCAAGATTCATCCTTCCCCTTTCTCCAGAAATATTATTCTGCATCAATCATTTAAAAGAGTCTTGTTTCTTCTGAAAACTCCCATCACAGCAGTTTGAACTCAAACTTCCAAACAAACCTGCAGGGAATTTTCCAAAATGAAAAAAAAGACCAACCAAAAAAACCCCAACCAAACCAAACCAAAAAAAAACCCCAAAACCCAAACCAAAATATTGAGAGTTCAGATTTTGAATTAATCGCTTAATACAAAACATATCCAAAGAGGTTTGAGGAAAAAAAATAATAATAATGAAACAAAGCAAAACAAAACCCATGAAAAGCATTCCCTAGAAACTAGCTATTCTCAATCCTGAAAAGCTACAGGGATTGCAGACAGGGATAAACATCAGCTGCCTGGGTGCAAATGTAAAAGCCTTCCCATTTACCCATTTTACATCATAGCTGCAAATTATCAAAGTGCAATTTCCACTGTATTAAGGAGACAGCACATTATGCTTCTAGCTTTCAGTCACGTTTAATAAAGAGAAATTCTTCTACTGAATGAACCGTGCCCCTTGGCTACTTTTAAAACAATCCATTGAGAATACTACAATATTCCATATATTTATAAAAAGTATTATGTTTCTTTAAGGAAATACCCGAAAGAAACATTACTCTCTTTTTTTCACGTATATAGAATAAAACCAGAAATACTATAAGTTTAGTGGTTGTTTTTTGGTGGGATGGTTTGGGTTTTTTGAGGTTTAATTATTGACATCAGTAAAAAGATTGTTTAAGACTAGCTGTGTCAGAGTTTTGGATACCAAGTGTGACAGGCTCTGCAGGTGTACAGTGCTTTGCCTATTGATACAAATTGAATCTGAACATAGCAATTTATTCAGCAAATCAAACCAATCACTGCACTGCAGTTTTCTCTTTCAGCTCTCATTTCCCAACCAACTACTCTTAACCACTTTACTCCTTCTGCTTTACAGCAAGGCTTCAACTACTATTAGGGGTTGTTTTACTGTGAGGGTATGGGGGTTTAAAAAATTTTAAAGACTGTTATACCCTTCCACTGCTGCCATTAAGTGCTACATCATTCACATCTGTTCCATATTAGTTGTCTGTCTGCAAACACACTACCATTGAATATATTTCTCTCCCCCTCAACCTAGTAAAAAACTAACCATCAATAAGCCATAAAAAAGCATTTAAGCAGCTTGCAAATGAATTTTTTTCAAATAAACTGTGAATATTTGTCCAAAGAACAAGATTACCTGACATCATTCTTTTTTCTGTAAGAGCCATACTTAAAAAGAGGTTCTTTAATGCAGTCCTGTTACATGTTCTTTTGCTAAAAGAGATTTAAGCTAACTAGTCATCCGAAATAACCAACAGGAAAAAAATCAAAGAATGAAAATTAGCAACAGATTGCCCAATAGATATGTGAGGAAAGAGGAGTAACCAACTCAAGAAAAGCATACTGGCAGCCAGCTAAAGGAGGAAAAAATAGAGCAATCTTACAGTGTTGAGCCAATATATAACCCTGGATTAATAGCTAGCCTTGGCAAGGCTCAAATGTGAAGATGCTCACATCGGGCATCCCAGACTTGCTGCTACCGGAGGTTGTTGCTATGGTAACCAGTGACAGTCAGCCAACAGTAAAATGAATTTAGAAAAGATAGTTAGGAAATACTCAAAGGAAGAAAGAAAAAGAAAAGAAGAGAAGAAGTTTGATGTTTGTAAGTAGATGCACAGTTCCATTGCTGGCTGCTTGCTCTAGAGCAGTGGAGGAATCTCTCACCAAAATGGAGCTGAATTTCCATTTTACCTTCATGATATTTGAAGGATATTCCTGTCTGTATGAGTTTCTAATTGAAAGAAAGTATTGTCTCATTCACGCTACAGTTTGTCAGTGACTCAGCAATCCAGCAAATTCAGCCGCCTCTGAAAACTGCATGGAACTGTTGGCACATTGTTCTCATCTAAACTGTTTACAGGAAGCCTGGAGTGGCCCATTTCTGTCTTTTGCCTTTAAATCAGACTAGGGATGGTTCCACCCTGACATGTAAAAGGGCTCAATGGAAGAAGTATTTGTCACTGAAACAAAAGGATTTGGAACTTTACAAATCTGGTGGAAAACTGGGTGGATTTTTTTTCTTTTTTTTTTTCCAAACAATTAGCAAAGCACAGAGTGGTTGTTTTAAAAGCAAAATTTGGTTCAAAGGAGGCTAGCTGGAACTGAAGTCAGTAGACCATAAATCAAAGTGCCCATGCCCAGCTGTGCAGCACTGCATGGAAGAAACGGTTTTGGATCGCAGTGTCCCTTAGCGATAGCTGTGGATGTGTATGCCAGAGAAGTAGTTACTGTTGTTTACTTGCTGTGCTATCAACGTGGTATGCTAGAAAGCACACTTTTTAGGAATCCGTGTGTATGCACTACGTTATCTTATCTCTCGCAAAACATCGTCCCAGCCCCCTGGAAAACTCCTGCTGGAGTACTGGCAGAAAGAGATAAAAATGAAGTACTACGTCTGGTAAAGCTGAAGTGCTGAACTAGACTTCCCTACAAGTACCTTTTCCTGAGATTGACTGTATGCCACCATCAAGAGGGTGCACAAGAAAACTTCCCATTCAGCCCTAGAAATCTTCAATGGTTGATTTGCGCACATGCATTTTTCAAGGCTAGAAATGGCACAAAGATGGGTAGAGACGAAAAAGCTGTGAGACAGAACAAGCAAGGAAGAAGCTGTTATTTTCAGAGAATAAATATCGAGAGAGGCATTTACACAAAAATGTGCTTTTAGAAAAATAGCAGCCACAACCACAGTTGAAAAAATTGACCAAGTTTGTCTTCCTTTCCAGCCCTGGGAGCACGAGGGCCCAAGTCACTTCACTTGCCCTTCTGAGGTCGTGACTTGGGAAAGTCACTTAGATATGCTCTACTTCGTTTTCTCCATAACTAAAATGGAAAAATATAGACCCTACTCGGCCTTTTAAGAGTGCTTTCATGTTTAAAGAAATGAAAAGTGCTAAGCGAGTAGTAAATATTGTTTGAGTAGATTAATACTTGGGTGATCAATATACATTATGAAACTGCTCTTACTCATCATGTTTCCCGCAGCTAAGGGAACGCAAGAAATAATAATAATTTGATGATTATAGCTAGTAGAAATGCCCCTAGTAAGGGCTGCCAAGTTTCCTAGAATATAGGGAAAGCTGTGTTCTCATTTGCTTACACTTTAATTCAATTTTTACTGTATGAAACCAAAATTATGCCTATCATCTGAATCAGACTGGCTCAGGGTTTTTATTAATTTATGTTTTGTGTTGACTCAATTTTACCAAATATTTCAGTGAAATAGTTTTTACTGGTTTTGAAAACGAAACATATTAGAACCAAGCCATTTACCTAATGCTCATAATGAGAAGTTTTCTAGTGCTTTCTTTGAAGAGCTTTAAGAAAGCTTTGAGCTACAACCTGATACTAAGCAAAACAAGAGTACTGAGATCACAGAGCTTTCTTTTGCTAGATCCACAAAAACAAGTCCAAATAGATTTCATCAAGGTCCCAGTTTCAAAAGGTTATATGCATTCAAAAAATAGGGCATATCTTTTTATGGCAAGGAATCAGACTTCAGCTACAAGTATATGAAACATTCCTAGAAGCACAAACAAGAAAAATAATGCTCTAAATATATGGAGAGTAACCTTGACAGTGCCAAAATATTTTTGAATTCTAGATTTAAAACACTTGATCACAACCCTGTCAATATATACTAATCAGAGATCAGAAGTATCATTATCTAGCTGATTTTTATAGAAAGTAGGCATATGGTAGAATTTCTTCTATTTTCTTCTTATTCTGAAAGGATAGCAGATTATTTTTTTTTTTTAGCAGATAAGAGCAACCTGTTATTTTTCAGTAGGTGACTCATAATACTCATCTAGATGATTACTATCTCTATAAAAAGCTAGATCATCCAAAGTACGGTAAAAGACAAAAAGTAAACAAATCTCTCATGTAAAATCTGTTGTTCATTTATTTTCAAAGAATTTGAATGCATAGGAATAAGCTCAACGGTCTGTGAGAATGATACTAGAAGAAGGCCCTTGTGAAAGTCTATCAGTTCCTCCAAAGCTTTTCAACCCCCATGGTCTATCTGCCATCCTCCTTTCTCAGAGGGCCTGTATTGTAGAAGACATGTAGAAGGATGGACAAAGATGAAGCTATGGAGATTTTCACACTGGGAGAAACAGATCCTCTTTTTGCAGATGGTCACTCCACAGCCCTGTTGCCATTTGCATCCTATTTCAAGATCATCAAGAGAATTGCAAAATTGTGAGTAACTCTCTCCAATGCAGAATCACTCACTCATAAAAAACAAACAAACAAACAAACAAACAAAAAAACATAGCTCCAAATGTAAAGTTGTTTTAAGAGGACAGGCAGTTTTTGAACATCATCATATCTTCGCTTGTCTACAGTTTCCCAACATTTTCGTACTTTAGTGTCAGACCCTACCTGATGTAAATCATTGATTAAGTCATTAAAAAACTTGGGGCAAGCCAACATAACAAAGTACTTCTACTTAGAGCTAGCCTGACACAGCAATAAACAGAGGTCCATCTATGAAAGAAGAGAAGATAAGCCAAGAGCTGGGAAAAAAACCAAACACTTTTAACTCATAATAAGTGAAATGAAATCACTGTGGTAGTATGTATATTTACAAAGGTAAGGCAAGAACTTGCTAGTTAGCTATCTGATCTAAAGCCAATTACAAGAAAGAGTAAAAAGAAATCAAAAAGAAACATTCATGCGGTACTCACTGTTGTTAATTCTAGAGATAGACTTTACTTCTTAATAAGAAAATACAATTCTTTTGGTCCTTAATTTCATTAAATAATGAAAACACTCATGCTTCTTTTAAGTACCTTTGAAGTGTTTGGAGCTAGTCCTAATGCTTCACAGAAAAAAGTCCCATTTTTAGCTTTTAAAGCAAAAACAGTTAGATACCACTTGTCTTTTGGAAAACTGTGGTTTGCCTTTCCTGAATTCATTAATCATTGAAGTCAACCTAATACTGAAATAGTTTGTGTATGTATGAAATATGAGAATGGAAATACTTTTTACCTGCAGTAGACTTGTTTTTGTCTTTATCTTTATTCATTTAAGGAACAAGTATGTTTTATTTATTTAAATACAGGTTATGGGCCAGAAACGTTTGCTTATGGACCTTACTTTTCTTTAGGGGAAACTCAGTGAATATGAAGTTTGCCAACAGGCTGTGAAATCAAAGTATTATATTTTGAGTACTCGTTCTGTGGGAACTAGATCCTAATAGAAGAGGTACTGAGGAGCTGAGCTCTCTTTGTCTTCAATGAGAGTTTAATTTCTGTGTAACAGTAATCTCAAGATATTTATTCAGATAGTAAGAGAAAAAAAAGAAGGGGTTATCACTGTGGAAAATTTAGCTCAAATTCACCTTTTTCTTATATTTTCTAGTTAATCTATCATTTCCTCAGTATTTCCTATATGTTTCAAAAAAAAATTAATTTTGTAATGTTCTTTCTCTAATTTCTCTTTAATTGTAACTGAGAAGGAAACCATACATACACAAGCAAAATATTAAGAATAAAAAAGAATCTTGGTAAAACCACAAGGCAGCCAAACTCTTTTCTGCTATCTGTTATTAAAACTAGAAGAGTTTGGCCAATAAATGNCTTACCTGCAGAATATTGTACTTAATTATCTGCCTGCCAGATTCTATCAGCATCAGTGCTTGGAGGCACAAAGGCCCTAGCCTCTAAACCTACTAATCTGACTGTCTGACCCCTGATAAATCAATGTTATAATCTATAGCTTGCTGCCTTTTGCTTTAGCTCTCTGTGGCATGCTTTGATGAATATCTGCCTTGCAGGAGGAACATATGAAAATCATATCATGTGCAACTGGTTTGAACTGTTGTGCGACCATGGGACACTGAGCCACTCTGGGGAAAAAGTTAAAATGAACTACAGTAGATAAATGTCAATTTCAAGGGGTTTGACAATATATTATATTTAAATTAAAGGGAATGTTATTCTGGTTCCTTCCTGCTCTGAACCTGCTGGTTTTTCTCTTTCAGAAGATTCTAATAAAATACATGATCATCCTCTGCCAAGGCTCTCAATTCCTCTTCGGTGTCGATGGCAGGGTTTATACCATAAAATTTAAATGACCATGGACCTGCATAGCAATGTGAGGTACTAGCACATTTTCAGTAATGCTAAATATCTGCAAGGACCGGCATCAGGTGATATTCCTGCCCCTGAGTTCTACGTGTCCTAAAAGGCAGGCTTTGTGGGAGATACAGGCAGCACCAAAGAAAGTTCCATTATCATGCAGCAGTCGTACGAATGAAATGGAGATTTATGAATCCCTGCCAAAGAAACTATATTACGGACTGTAAATTAAAACAGGGGCTTAACACATAGTGAACTACATGCTAGAGAGGCTGATTTCCAGATTGCCCTGTCTATTCAGGCCCAGGCAGCTGTAGAGACCACCCCTCGTTAAGCGGTCGTGAGCTCTCCATGAAACTCAGACATTCTAGGTTTGAAAAGGCAACTGCCGAAGCTTTCATATTCATGGCAAAAAAAGGAATCCTCAGCTGTTTCAGCAGGCATTTTACTTGAAGCATACTATTGTATTATGGTGACTGGGACGTAGTGGATTTGTTCTCAGATGTAGTTCCAATGCCTTCCACAGAGAGACTTCAGTTTTACTCCTCTGCAAGTCATAGTGTGTTGCAAACTCAAAGGATCAGATTTCGGCCTCTGAATTACTGCTGCTGTTCATGAGTCACAGGCTTCTAAGATCTGCCACTGCACACTGGTGGTACTTCCACCTGAACTAAACTCAAGTAATTCAAATTGTTGTTTACTATATTTTCATGAGCACCTTTTGAAAAGCTTGTCAGGGAAAAATAAAATATTGAATTAAAAGAATAAGAACATAAGATTGGGACAAATTTTTAAAAACTCTCAGGAACAGCAATTCTGTCCCAAAACCTGTAAGGTAAAGGGATCAATTCCACACTACCCTACCCCTTTACACATGCCAGTGTTTCAAGTAGGACACAAGTGATACAATCTGTAAGATCCATCTTGAAATATATTCAACTATGCAACTAGTATGTCCAATGGCTAAGGTTTTCCCAATAGACCATGAACCAAATACAATTATTTCCTTTTCACTTTCCACTCATCTAAACAAAAAGCTCTACATAATAAAACACAAAATAAATTTACTCATTACACATATCAATTCAGATTTGTGAGATACATTCTCCCACATTCTTTATTATATTTTATATTCCTTTAGAAATTGGCTTAGATGCTTAAGAAAAAGATAATTTGTCTTAGCCCTCCTACCCTTCCCAAAAAAACTGAAATAAAAAAAAAGCAGAGAAAAGGGGAAAACCTTCCTCTCAACTGCCCTGACACAGGAAAAAGAATACAAATTAACTTTCTTTTCTGCTTATTTGTACAATTTAAAATGATAAAATTCACTTCACACTTCAAACCTCTACAAGGACACTTTGCCTCAAGTGAAAGTAGTTCCACATGGACCATTTTGTGCTTGTCTAATGTGTAAATGTGCTGTTTTATGTTGAAGTAAGTATAAGCAACTATACAGTGCATATACAGTAACTCAGCTATCACTTGAGCCCCACAAGTGCCATGCCCTAAGGCATGCTACAGGCCATGCTTCATAAAACAAGCAAACTATTTTCAGTGGACTATCTGCAGTGGCATAGCATATAACAGACTATATTCTAGACCTGGTGAAGTAATATATTCCAGAAAATACATTTTTTTCTGAAATGCAAAAGGATAAGACATTGTGAGGCCATTTTTCGGAGTGCACCAGTTGCGTTTTAAAGCACATAAAATTCTATTACAGAGTTCTGGGTAAGAGATTAGTTCCTTGATTTATTTTCACTTTTCCACAAACATATTTCTGTTGGCTTTCCCAGAATAGTAATATTAAAGACAGGCAGCACATCATCTTCTTCCCACCACTGGTGAAGTAATGTTGGTAAAGCACATATGGATATGACTCTATGAATAAGGGTCTTTGTAGAAAAGATCTTCCCAGCACCACAATGACTAGTACCAGGCAGCACGTAGCACTGCTAATACCAAAGGTCACAGACAATGGTAGTCTGAACTGCATCTCCTCAACACAAGACAATGATGACATTCCAGCTTCAGGAGGTTGTAAAATGTAAAACAGACCAAAGAATCATATAATGGATTAGGCTTAAAGGGACCTTCAAAGGTCATCTAGTCCAAGCTACCCTGCAACGATCAGGAACATCTTTAACAAGGTCAGGTTGCTCAGAGCTTCGCCCTACCTGACCTTGAATTGTTTCCAGGGGTGGGGCATCTACCACCTTTCTGGGCAATCTGTACCAGTGTTTCACCACCCTCATTGTAAAAAATTTCTTCCTTCTATCTATTCTAAATCTTCCTCAGTTTTAGTTAAAAAAAAAATATCCCTGGCCCTTTTGCAACAGGTCGTACTGAAAAACTTGTCCTCAACTTTCTCATAAGCCTCTTAAAATACTGAAAGGCCAGTACTGAAAGCTCCAGGTCTCCCTGAAGCCCTTTCTTCTCCAGTCTGAATAACACCAACTCAGCCTTTCTTCATGGGAGAAGTGCTCCAGCATTTTTGTGGCCTTCCTCTGGACTCTTCTTCATTTATTCCCCATTTTTCCTACCTACTTTTACAACCCAAACTCTTCACTTTGTAAATGCCCAGACTGACGCTAGGTAAATCCAAGTGTGATTTTCTTTTTTTTTTTCTTCTTTTTTAATTGTTCTGGTTGATTTGTTTCGCACAGCAAAGCTCCTCACTGAGATGAAGGCTCCTTGTACACAAGCACCTACACCACGCATCTGTAATCATACTCTGTAAGTGGCATCAGCAAAAGAAAGAAGTGACATTTTTTCCTCTTGATCACAACAGAATAAACAACATTTTAAAGGTTAAATTATTCAAATTCTACAGTTACTTGTAAAAAAAATATGACGTCTCTGCTGTACCTTCAGGTTCCTTACATCCAATTATTTTGATTTTTTTTATCCTGTTCCAGTCTTCCTGACTACTGCTTCTTAAGGGGCAAAAAAAGAAGTGTTGTAACTAGTGGCAACTCATTTACTTCCACTGATAACTACAGCTCCTGATACAAGGCTTTCAGCTCAACTCAGAGAAGTTAGATGAACTATACAGCAAGTTAGTAAAATAGAAATAGACAATGCCTAAATGCATATTGGAATGCCTTATGCACTAAGACAACCCTATTTGGGTATTAACTCTAACTTTTTTAAGGTCAGACAAATGTGAGAGTCACAGGGAAGAAATAAGCGATAGTACTTAAACCAGTCTCTGTACAGATTGAGGCAAAATAAAATAAAGTAAAATGAGGGAATTTAGTCTGAAATCCAGTTTTAATTTATGTAAATCCCTGGAATCCCACTGTTGCTGATGCCACCAGTTACTCCATAAGGTTGATTGATAGAACAATAATGGCTCACACCAGCAAAATGCCCTTCAATGCCAGAGAGACTACACAACTCAGAAAACACTATATAATTTTTAAGAGTTCACTGATTTTTCATTTTCTGATCTTGTGGGTATTAAAAAAAAAAAAAAAAGAAAAAGAAAAAGAAAAAAGAAAAGTAAACCAAAATGAATTGAGGGATTCTGCAAATTACCTATGTGTGATCGTGCAAGGAGAATTTAACACCAAGACTCCTCTTTCATAGTATCTTTCCTGTCAATTCCTTACAACCCACTTCTATTGCTTCCCTGCTGGATCCCCCTACTTCTATCTTTGATCTTGCATATATTATTCAAGATGCAGAATGCATCTTGCGAATGAAGATCCACTGTCCTTTAACTTAAAAAATATGGCAGCTTGAGAACTGAAAAGCAAGAGAGTATGACAATCCAAAATCATTTTGCCTATTCCTTATCTGTCCATGAAAACTATATCTTTACATCCAGATCTTTTGATCCAGACCATTCTTTTATCCCATTATCTGATGCTGTTCCATTTCTCAGGTTGTAACACTATTAATTCTTTCACCAGGTAACAAAAAATAACTAGAAGGAATAAGGGAAAGCAGCCATACTACACTGTGTAAAGTAGCATTATGACTGAGCTCATAAAAAGAGATGCTGACTGAGGAATTTAAAGTTTTTCAAAACTTTTGATCTTGTTTATACATATGAAGGTTTGATGTTAAAGCTTGATGTCAACTGTAAAGAGAAATATCTCTTAAGACAAAAATAAAAAAAAACAGACCTCCTGTTGAAACGTACCCAATCATAACCAACAAGTTTCTGATCTTGAAGAGAACATCATGCGAGTGTCTTGCATTTAATATTATCTTATGCCAAGCAGCCCTACTTTTTCTTCTCACTATATTTTCTTCATAGATAAGTGTTTGGTCTCACACATTCAATAAAAAAGAAAGTTGCCGGAGTAGATGTTCAGTAAGTCTTATTAGAATAGCTACCCTGTTATATTTGCTTTGCACATGGGTTCTGAGATAACATGCTGTTTTGTGAGGACCCATGTGCAAAGTAAATACAGCAATTATTCTTTTTGTTGGAGATAATCACAATTATTAGTAAGCAGATTCATAATAACCCCTTTATGTTTAACTCCGAGCTTGAGCTCAGCTGAAGAAAATCTGAGCCTGTCATTCCAAATATTTGTAGATTTGATTTGTTTTCTGCATTAACTACTTTTAACTTTGATTGAAATATATCAGTAGAAAGAAGTTATTCAACATTTAAGCACTGTATGCACAAATGGATCTTAGTGCAAATTAGTAGAGTTTTCTCCTTCTTGTGATGGTATCGCAAGTTATAAACCAGCATCTAGCATGTAATGGATTTGTTAAATACTGAACAACTTTGCTTCACGATATTATTCTGGTGATAACAGAAAAATGTTATTTCAAACATTTCACCGCTAAAAGAACACTAGTAGTCTTTGATTCTACCAAAATAATCTTCATATGTATGCAAAAATCTTACAAATAAGATACAGTATTGATTCAATATAACAAACAAATGACTTGTATATTTGTTTCTAGTGGCAATACAAGGGGCATTGGAAATGACATAATTATGGAATTGTTTCGAGTTTGCAGGGCTGGGGGTGGGGGAAGAGATTGTTCTTATTTTTAAAGAGAAATCCAGAGACAGCCTAGATATGCCACATGTGAACAAAAATTGCTGTTCAAATGTCACTCATGACCTGACAGACAGGGAAAGGTTGACAGACATTTTAAAGCATACAGGAAGGCTAGAGAAATATTTTGCCTTCAACTAGTTTATTCATCTTTTGTATATTCAGGAAGAACTAAAATGAATTGCTATCCACCTGTCAGTGTTCTTCTAATGAACCCTTCAGCAATATCCATAGAAGGTAATGGAAAAGGTTCATTATACTTACATGGAGCAACATAAAACGAATGCTTAAAAATCAGGAAAGATTACAGGACAATTTATTATGCTTGCAATGCTAACGTGTATTTTACTTCTGACCTTGGTCAGACATTCAGGTAAACTTGTATATGTGTTTTTACAATATGATTGCTTGATAAAAGTGAAGCATGACAGTATATCAGAAGGTGAGAATTTTTAAGCATAAGCTCTAATGGGCTTCTGTATACACAGATATATTAACCCCGTGTGTGAATCACAAACATTATAGGGAAACAAAGTCAGGAACCTTGTGCAAAAATTTAAAATCTTAATGATAATAAACCAAATGGAGAAGTTATTTAATGACGATGAACAACAAACTAGCGGGGAATGAAAAAAAAAAAAAAAGAGGCATATAGAAAAAACACAAGGGAAATAAGAATATTCCCAAGTATGCTGGAAAACCACAGTTTTCCAGTGAAAGTGATTAACTATACTGTATATTTGCCAAGTATATTATTTGCATTTCAGATTTCTTTAAGTCAATGGGTTCCCCCTAAAGGCCCCATAAAAGGGATGAGTTTTGAAGAGTTATTTGAATGAAGACAAAAGACAGTGATTTAACTCATGAATAGAAGTCTACAAAAGTTAATAATGAGACCCAGAATAAAACCCCAGGAGGAGAAAGGTATTAGGACAAAATGTAGAGGTGTAGAGGTAGGTAAGAGACACTCTGTAGTAAAGAGAATTGGAGAAAAAGCGATCTACAAAAATGAGCAACTGCAGAGATAGGAATAGCTTTGAAGGAGAAGGTTTTCAGTCTAATATGAAGACAGTTTGCATTAACGGGAGTCTTCTCATTGGCTACAGGAGATTTCTGATCAGACCATATGAATTTCACCTTGACGATCTGAGGGCATTTTCTTTTTTTTTAAGCCATTCAGACAGGAATACAGCCTGTGTCAAAATATGATCATAATTCTAAATAATGTAAATGTGTATCTGTGAGTTTATTTTCCAAACTACAGTCCAGGCCTTCCATCAAAGGCTACACAAAGTGATAAGTGAATGCCTTGACAACTTTAAAATTAGTATGTACTAATGCACAGAACTACTCTGTTCTTTTCCAAACACAGATCAGCAAGCAGAACTTGCTAAAAGTTACTGGGAATGTTGCTATTTCTATCTGCTAAAGTTGCCTCACTGTTCAGTGAATTATGATTTAACACAAAGAACAAGAACTCTCCAGCCTGTATTTCCTTTGTATACGTATAGTTAAATCCTACATAAACTGTCAGCATTTTAGATTAAAACACACCACATCTTACACTCAAGTGAAACGTCCATATACTAAAACATGAGTGTAATTCTGTAAATGTAATTCTTCTTCCTGAAAACTGAGAATTCTGTAGGCAGTATCCCATCCAAATTTAGGTTGGGTGTACTAGAATTCTAATAGTAGGTAATCTGAAGTGCTCATTAGAGATATGCAAGTAATTCATTACCTAAGTGTGTCTAATTTAACTATATTTTCCCCTTGAATGAAGCCTGCCCTAGTGGAAATTAGTGATCCAGCCCACACACTTCCAGTGATGTTGGCACTTTCAGTTTACATTTGCAATTTTTTTAGAATTCTAAAAATTACTTTCTCTGTCTTCTCTTCTGATCTCCACTGGGTATTTATATGCAGCAAGTATAATTATGCTTTTGGCAAACTGGTGAAAATTAAACCCTTACGAGCAATGGGAAAAAAAAGAAAGGAGGGTGAGGAAGCAAGGAAGAAGAAGAAAATCTGCTTTAGAGTGAACTTATCACAATCTTGCTCATGTATAAGCAGAAGGCAGCTACATATTGTAATCTTACAGCACAGTTCTAAGAGACGGTGACATTTGGCTCACACTTAATGAAAGCTGAGGATGGGTATTTTATTGATTTGAACAGGGAGTGTATCTACTGGAAGATACTAAAGTAATGACTTTGGCAAGTTGTCTTGTTTTAAATATCAAATAATCTGCTCTTAAAAATCCAGTCTCACTGTCAAGCAGAGATGTCTCTTGTATGGTAGGTCTTGCAGCATTACATACACTATACTCTCTGAGCTCTGATTTTCATATACATCACTTTTGCTTTTTTTTTTTTTT
>VXBW01006614.1:1915412-1937664 GCA_013400375.1 Thinocorus orbignyianus
TTTTTTTTTTTTTTTTTTCTCCTAAAGCAGAAGTTAGAGGGGGAAAATGACAGGACTTAAAGTCATTTACCACTGGAACAATAAAAGCAACAATAGCCAGAAACATCCAGAAATAAAATGGCTACTTCAGAACTGTGTCTGCTTGGTTCTGCCAAACGTGAAGGGTCAATGCCAGACTATCACACTGAGAAAAATATCGCAAGGGAAAATGGATTTTTTACAGAAGGAATGTCAAAAGAAAATTCGAAGTCACTCTCAGAAAGGAGTAATAGTATCTTGTCAAACATGGATCCGATCCCCTCAACTGAAGTGCCTTTTTCTGTAAACTTATTCAACAAATGGGGGAAAAAAAAAAAAGTAAACCACAAACCTAAACTCACATTTATTAATTGTAAAGTATATACACGTCCAGTGTAGAAAACTGAAGGGTTATTTGTTTGTTTTTGCCCTTCAGCTGCTTCACTGCAGAATGAAGAAAATGTCCTTGTTCAAAGGCATGTTCTTTACTCCTTCATCCAACCAAAGTCTCATCAAACACATCTCTGCTCTCTACCTGTGCAGCCCTACATATCACCTGTACAACATAGTGTGCAAAGACACAATCAAGATTAGTTTCAAACTGCAGAGGCAGAATATAAAAGAGACTGGACTGTGATAGGAAACTCAATCATAAGTCTGTACTTTTTAACAGTCCCTGACAGGACTCGCTGTTGGAGAAATCTATCTCTCAATGCATAGAAAGCTCTTACGTGACAACTCCATTGAACCAGAATTTAGCTGTAACAGTCTCTCTATTTCAAACACAGGCTTTCTTCTTTGTATCTTTAAGGCAGCACAGGAATCACACTGTACATAACAACAAAGACTGTCTATGCTGGAGAAAAAAAAAATGAGAAGAAAAAAAAAACAACACACAATCCTAACTAAACTTGACAGGAAACTACTTTCCACTCACTCATGAAGAGATTCCAGCATCACTGACAACAAGCCCTGCTGATTGGGGTCAGTCACTCTTCAAGCCCAAGGGGACCATCTTTTCCAACTTCAATCACAGTCTCATAACTCCTCTATAAATAAACATACCAAGGAACAAAAAAAGCAGGGACAACCAGCAGTCACAATCCACACATAACAGTGATATCCACTAAACTGCAGTAGTAATGTTTGTGTTCTTGCAAGTCTGAAGAGGAAGGAGTCAGTCTCCTTCACAAAGATGAAACAAGCTTTATTTGAACTATGTTTATAACTTTAAATGGTTTGGTAATTTTACAAGCACATCTGCCCAGATAAATGAATTACAAACACTAAACACCATCTGAGAAGCTTCTAACTTTTTATGTTCACAAAACAAAAACTGCAATAAAATGTGTCAGATGTTTAACTAACACAAAAATGGAAGTTCATTTTTAATGCTGATTTTGGATAAGACTTTGGTGCTTAAGATTTCAAGGACTTTTTGTTTTTTATTGAATCTACAACTGAGTTTTCAAGCAATCTTTCTGTAAAACAGGAATATGTAAGTCATAATTGTTAACCAAAAAGCGTAATTTATGTCATGTTAGTCATATCCCAAAATACCAATAATTTTACAGGGAGAGCAACACTGTTTTAATTCCTAGCAATGTGTATTCTGAGACAATATAATGTGAAAGCCTATGTGTGTGTGGAGGGAGGCAAGTAGGAAGGGGAGATAAGAGATTAACATTAAGAGATTTCAATTTATGAATCAGAAGCAGTTATCTTGAATGCATACGAACTCAAATGTTTATATGGTTTTTGCTTCTAAAGGATCCATTGACCATTTTATCTTTTTTAAGGATTTTATCTGAATAGGAAATATTCCTTTGGGCAGTCTTAAGCCATCAAAGGAAAATGCGCACATGTATTTATAAATTTAATTTTTGCTGTTTAAATATTAATCTGCATCCAGAGCTATAGATCAGTTTCTAGATATAGAGCAAGTCTGAGGATCAAAATACCCAAAAGAATCTCTTGTAACACCAGTATTTCTGAGATTAAAAAAGAATAAAAAATAAACCATTATTTTGGAAGTCCATGCCAGTGAGTGCAAAAAAACCTAGGAACTGTTTACTCAGTACAAGAGAGACTTGCAAATTTTGTTTCCACATATGCCTTAACTGGATGCAAAGACACATCCTAACATCACAACATTATAGAAAGCTACTGTTAATAGAACCTCAGGACATCAGCTTTGCCATCTCCCTAATGTGAAGCAGGATTAAGTGTGTCTAGTAGATACCTGCATAACCTGTACTTAAAAACTTACAGAAACAGGCATTTTACTGCCTCCTGCATAACTGATCTCAATGCTTGGAGAGCCTTTTTAGTGAAAAATATGGTATGATTCTTTATTTTGTCTATCTTCTATGTAGGCAACCAGTGAATTAAGTTCTGTGTTCTTAGTACTTAGATATTCCTTCAGTACTAGCCGTGTACTGGTTGTATGACATCTGCCAAGGGCACTCTCTATAATTATGTTATAAAACACATGGGGTCAAACACTGCCACACGGGTATCAATACTCACTCATTCACTCATGCCAAATAGCATGTCCCCAGTAGTGCTTAAGTATTGCATGTGAAATAGGAGGAACCACTAGCAATTTCCACCTGGTAGTACAAAGCAGGCCATCCTCTTTTGGAGGAAGTTTAAAGAACAGGGGAGAATTTAGCTGTATGGATGCAAATTCTGTTGCACTATCTGAGGGCCAGAGAATGGGTCTAAATGGTATTTTTACTGATACAGTCCTAGCCAAAGGGAGAGAACATGTTTCTGTTAACAAATAATTCAGACTAATTAATGCTATTTTGTTTTTCTGCCAATATATAAGCATAAAATTTGCATTCTGTAAATATTTAAGATGAGATTACATTTCCTCTGTGAAATCACATTTCTAATCTGTTCCAAACAAAAATACATGCCAACTCCTTGAAAAAAGAAAAAACCTTCACGCTATTGAGCACCTGATTTATTAATAAAAGGAGCAATCCAAAATTAATATTGCTATATACAAAAGTTGAGCCTTTTTCCTAGTGCTGTCAGCTTCTGGGAATCCTCTCTACCAAACTTGAAAGGTTTAACCATTTCTCTTATTCCTGGGTAGCTGTATAAGGCAGCTGCCCCCACAAATCCCATTCAGCGCTTTCCCAGCAGGTTCACTATCTGATCTAACATTGACAGAACAACATGTAATGCTGTTCCATCAAAAGGGATGCTACGTTATTTTATCACATGCCAGTAGAAGCTGCCTTTTTCGCAGGGGGCTTAATGGTGAAAGATATACTTTCTCTTGTTATATTGGCCTAACTCCAGAACTGGTAGGATCAGTGCGGGTCATGGCCTGCAGCCACTCCTCTAATCATAGTGTTAATTAGTTTGAGATAAAAGAAAGAAGGACTAAACCTTTGCAATGTGACATGTCTGGCACCCAGTTTCAGGATTGGGTAGATCTGTGTTATGTTGTCAGGTTGTCCTTGCACATTAAGGGCTTGAGAATAGCTTTGCAAAACCCAGCAGCCTGAACAAGGAGATGCAGAAATTCATCAGAAGGAAGAAAAGAAGAGGATGTGTAGATCCAACCTCTCAGTTAGTAGGTCACCTAACTTCAGGTTGTAGTCCCTCTTAGCACTCTCCCTCCCTTTTCTGGAGTCAAGTACTCTAAAAGGAGTAGCAGTCATGTCATGTATTTAACTCTTAAGCAAAGCTGAGGAATGGGGAATGCCATCTGTTCTTGCTACTTCTCTCTCTCCATGCAAGCATGCATACCATGTCCCAGGCAGGGGCTTTAGTGGCAGGCTCTCTGCTCAGGTGAGTAGAGGCTTAGTCTGTCTTCTCATCCTGAGAAAACTGTCAGGAAGGAGTGCGGAAGGAGCGCAGAAGGAAGAATACCTGCTTTGAAAATACCACATGCAAAAGGCAGGTCTTTTAGAGAGCCAGAAGCTTCAGTACATGAACAGCTGTATGCATATATTGATGCAGCAGTGCTGGAGGTTTTATTGGCAGATATTTTGGCAGACAAGGACTTTAACACAATGGTAGCTATCAAGAGTTTTCAGGATTTCATTCCCGTCTAAGTGCTGAACATACCCACATAATCTGTGATTTAAGTGATTAAAGTCTTTTAGCCCAAAATGCTCAATGAGTTTGTGTGGTATTTAAACCATGGCTTAGACAATTGCCAAAGCCAGAGGAACTCAGTTTGGAAAAGCTCATAAGAATATTTAGCAATTCACTTGTGTATGGCATGACTCAAACTGCTCTGATGACATTTGGAAACACAGCAATCACTTCGCAGCACTAGCAAAGTAACAGATTAGTAGCTACTCTGAAATTCCGCTGGGTGTTGAAAGGTGATATTTTCTATCATGTTGGAGCATCTGACATTTCATGTTTTCTTTCCAACTAATCCCCATTTATTAAAGTCACCAAAGCAAGTGTTTTCATTAAATAGAGTCAGAACCTCTCTTTTAAAGAATTTTCAAATGCATTCTAATCACCTACAGTACAACCTTAAGTTAATTTTCCAAATATTTTGTTAACATTTTACAGTTGTGGCTTTCTTTGATGTCTCCTTTTTATGAACTTACATCATATGAAGCTGCTGGTTTCACACTTTATACTCACTTTTTAATGCACATAATCATGTTAACTGGTGGTTCATTTGGTTTTGATTGTTAGAATTTCATTTTCAAAGTCTTTTTAATCATTTTGAGAATGTTTTCTCCAGTCTGTTTACAAGGAAAGGGTTTGATCTCTGCAATAGGAGATTTTTTAATGAAATCATTATCCCATTTAAAGGTGACGACTCCCTCTGTCACAAGATATAGCACAAGAACATAAATCACGAAAAATTTAACATGATGCATCTGGAAAAACATAAATGTTTTAATCATAAATTTGTAAACAGAAATCCACATATATTCTCTTACAGTAATAATGTTGTGGATTAAGATAATTTAATACAATCCTTTGCTTGCAATTCCTTGTAAAACTTACTCACATGCCCATGATTTGTTGTTTTTGTAAGATGATCATTCAGTTTTGAAGACAGGGCTTTAATTTTGGAGGAATGTGGGCAGGGAGGACTCAAGCCACTTCCCATATATCTGTGTTAGGTAATGTCCGAGTCATTAGGTCAGCTATTACCAAACCATACACCCACTCTTCTTGACTGTCATTTTCTCAAAGGCCCTTTATTGTATCAAAAGTATGTTTGATTCTTTTGTAACCAGCACAGTTGGAAATTACAGAAAGGCCACAATGACTGGTTTTCACTTGCAATGTTAAGATACATTTTTAACTTGGCATTTTTAACCACAGCAACAAACATCCAGCGGCATCCGCTCCTGCTGCTATTACTGCCTGGGTCTTCCTCTGCCCTCGCTGCCCTCCTCCAGCCAGGCATAGCTGCCATGTGGATGACAGCTACAACTTTAATAAACAGAAAATGGGAAAGTGGAAGCAAGCAGGCAAAGAAACATCAGCTTGCAGACTTGCCAGGCTTGCTCCCTTGCCTTTTGCTTTTCTCAGACCGGATGAAGCTAGTAACTAATGGAGCCTGCAGGGAAAAAGGGAGTGCTGGGAAAGGGGAGGCACACTGGTCACTAAGGCCACCAGCTACTGCTCTGTACAAAAAAAAAATCTGCACTGATGTTAAAATGCATCATAAGTCATAAATTAGAGCCCAAAATTAACTGCGTTGCTGCAGTCTACTGGTACTGTGTGAGACATCAAGACTGAAGCAATTATGTGCTCAAAGGAAATAAGATACAAGCTGTAAATTTTGTGCTAAGTCAAATTTGTTCCTACTGTAGGACTGTCACTCTGAAGTTAAGAACCTCCTCAAATTCCTTGTAAAGAATAACCCCAGCATCTGACCTAGGCAAAGTCTACCCAGAAAAAGTAGCTCTAAAATGCAGGGCTGTCCATAGGATGCCATTAAGCATAAAGCAGTGTCTTCACTTGCATTCATGCATCAGCAGTTAACTCATTATTACAGCTTTTGAGAAATTCCTCATATAGGAGAAAAAAAAAAAAAAAAGAAAAAAAAAAGTATAAAGTGTAAATCCACCTCACTGTGCAGCTGTGCTAGCAGTTCTCAGTGGCTTAAAAAGAAGCATCATTGACAGGCTTTTAGAGGCAGCTGCATCCTGTCCTCTCAGCTTTAACACACTGCTCCGGGTAGGGATAGCTTGTGGGAAGGAGGGGAGGCTGCCGCTGCTGGAAAAGCTAGAGATATGAAGTAACTGAATTACATAAAGGGTTTAGGAAAATTCTGGGGTGAAAGGGCAAGAAAATTCAGGCACATAGGGATCTTTGAAGCAAACAAAACCTTTTTAATACAAGAAAGCAGCTATAGTCTATGGGAAAAATTATTTTGGAGCACTGTGTTAAGTCTTGAAATTGGACTTTCCATGGGAACTTGGTCTATTATCTAACGAACCACCTGATTATTTCAAACTGGGGAAAAAAAAAAAAGGCTTCATTTTAAATCATAGTTTAGTTCATCTATCTTTTCTTTGAAAATCCAGCTCTTTATAGGAGTGCCTGTAAATAGAAATAAAAGCCCACCAATTTATACATTTAACCTCTACCTGCTGCTAAGTGTTTCTGAGCATACAATAACTTGTGAACAGTTATGATAGAAAAAAAAATAATCTTTTAACCATCAGCTAAAAGTTGTCATTAAGCTCTTGAAATGGGTAACCTTGCTACTGATATACTCATAGAAGGATGACCTTTTATTTTTAGGTGAGTCTGGTATCAAATCATTGAATTATGGATAAACATGACTTTGATATTTCCAACCTTTTCCCAACCCTTTTAGGCTAGACTTATTTTCAGTGACTATTATAACATTACATTATTTGTTTACAGTAATTGAACTGAGCAATCAACACAAAAACAATGTGTTTGAGAGCTTCTCCACTTGTGCTACAACAGTAATTTATTAAATTACACACAGATGTCATTCAGCTCCTCAAAAGGATTGCCCTCAGGTTCAAGCCTGGTATACACTGACATTCTATTATTAATCTTTCAGCCCTTTTTATTTCCTCTTACAATATCAGAATGAATTTTCAGTTTTCCATATTTCAACAGAATGAATATGGTCTTCATTGAAGGGGAGACTGGGGTGGTGAAACTGAATAGTGATTATAAAATAAAGCATATATCTGCTTCTAATTCAAAATCAGTTGGGAAATGTGACATCATAGCCTCTGTTTTTCTGCTTTCTCCTTTTCATTTTGTACCATTTCAGTCCATCTCAGCATGGCACATTTACAACCCTGAATTTATGCAATGCAAAAACAAATGCCAACGTCTCCTCCTAATGCTATAACCTACCGAACAGGAAACTAAACTGAATAGAGATACCTAGAATGTAGCAACTTTAACTCAGAAGTAACTTGAGGAAATCAAACTTTTTCATCTAGCAACAATCTACGTCATTGAATCTGCATAATCTAAAAAGCAATCTAATGGGTCCAGTGGGTATTACAAGGAGTCTCTTGTTCTAGAAACTCTGGAAGTGCGAAGAAATATTTTTTAGTAAAATCACAAATAGAATTTGCAAAAGGTTCTGGAAAGACTCCTGTTGTGTTATTCAAGGAGTTTGTCAGTGAACACATACAGATAGAGGACTTCAAAGGTATTTCTTTCTCTTCTGAGTTATACTTCCCTTGGAAGATTCATTCTGTGACAGAAGTAACAGTTAATATCAAAACATGACATACCCTGATTTAGACTAGTAGTCTCCATTTAGGACAAAGTGGTACATGCCAGTAGCAGAATCACTACAAAGCAAATTGACAAGCCCAATCACTTTTATGGTAATGTTGGATGGGTAAACTGACTCTGATGGTAGAATGACTCTGTTTTTTCACTCCTTGAGTGTGTTGTGAAGTTGTGGCTGGACCCTGAATTGCAAACCGAATTTAGAACTAACCTGACCCATACTGAGTAATGGGACTCTGCTACTCCTGGATAACTGTGTGCTAGAAGCACACCAGAGCTTTTAACCGAGGTTCCTCATCTTTGGATGTTCCTTCTGCTAGCTGCAAGTAGTGAGAGGATAGACACAGCGTAAGAACATATAATTGGCCAACTGGAACATTAAATGGGCCACCAGCAGAGGACGCACTTCTGAAAATAATAATGAATAGCTTTCTGCCTCTTGTCAGACTTAGAAAAACAAAGAAGTCTCCTGAAAGCAGAGGATCACCTTCACCTGGGATAAATGAGAAAAGGTAGGATTGGAACGCATTTCTATGGCTCAGAAATCAGTGGTTTCCAGGCCTCTGAAATGCTAGTTAGGGATCAATGCTAGTCTCAGGAATTAAATGGCTAAAAAGATCAAATAACTTGATGTTATCAGCTTTTTATAAAAATTAAAAAAAAAAAAAAAAAAAAAGTCTTCTGCTGCTGCCCCCTTATGCTCTGGAGAAAAAAAAATATTTCTGACATGGTTCCGGGGTAAGCACAAAAGGGAAAAGAAGAGCGCCTTGTGTTTCCCTAAGTATAGAGTGATTCAAGGAGTTTGTATCTCCTTGGGTGGCAGCACTGCCACAGACTTCCCCTAGGGACTAGTAAACAGCCTGCCTTACTGCGGGAGTGTGCAAACACTTTCCAGAAGGAGAAGAGGAAGTATTGCCAGGGCATAGAGACCCCCCACACTTGAATATTATGCCTGTTCCAAACTAAAGTAATGAAAATGCCTTCAGCAACCATTGCTCAAGCAGTGCATGTCCTTCACTCTCCCTCCCAGAAGGTTTTAAGAGACATTAATTGAGTCATTTGTTTGTAAACCAAAGTGTATGGATAGCATGGGATTAGGATGTATACTTAATGGTGGGTGAATGTCAAGATACACTCTCTTTAGGTAGATTAAATTTCATTCCTCCTTTTCATTGCAGTAAGTTATGCAGCTTTAGAGAAGTAACAACGGTTATGGATGATGCACCAAATATTCAGCCATTTAAAAATAATGCAACATTTCCAATTTGCAGTCCCCATACACATTGGCCTAGCCCTATGATTTAAAAGCTAGGCCTTAGTTGTCTTCCAGCCATTACTCTTAAATGCAGAAACCCTTTCCTTTCTCACACCCATTTAAAGCCTCACTTTTCACTTTCTTAGCAATAGTGTCCTAGTGCCTGAGGTAACTATTTATATAGTGTTATTCTAGAAAACAAAACCAAAAGTCACTGCACATTAGAAAATAGGACTTCAAAGAGAAAGAAAGGGAAAAAAAAAAAAAAAAAAAAAAAAGTATTCATTAGGCAACTTTTAATAGTAAGAAAACTGGGAGACTAAACTCAACTAGCTGTTCTGTGTCCCCTGCCAGAGGGTATACACAGTACCACTCTGACTGGCCAGATATTTTATGACTGTCACATACCTCAAGAGTATACGCTGTAGCAAGTGATGCCAAATGCTGATGCTTTACCCTTTGAGCCGCACCAGGAAATCCATATCTACACACAGCCACCACTTTGATCTTAGGGAAATCATTATAAGGAAGACGTATCTCTAATGTTCTTGGTTTGAGTTAAGAGAAGGCAACAAGGCAGAACTGAACAGGCCCCCTGTGACAGACAGCCTCTTCAAGGACCACTAGAAAGGCTGTGTACCTCAGCAGGCTCTAGCACACACCTCACAAGGAATCAGCCTTCACTTCACTGCCACATGTACTCCATCTCTCCAAGGCAAAGTTCCTTGTCTCAATCTGTAAGCCTCATGGCACTATCAATACTGCACTTCTCATGGTCTTTTTCAGTCCTTGCATTTAAGGCATGTATTGAATCTGCCCCAGGGCACATAGAAAGTTAGAAAACTATATTTCTGGTATTTCCCAACTGGCACACTAGTATAATGTTAAGTCATTCTATTCTTGAGTCTACCTATGCTGCGCAAAGGGAGTATAAATCTTAATTAATTTATGTTTGTAGAGTGTGAGCTTCTCAAAAAGAAGACATGATGTAAGTAGAAATTACTCCTATTAAATCAGGTACTGGGGGAAATGATCGTACATTGTGGACTGAAGCTTGCTCCTCCGTTCTTTAAATAGCAAGAACGCAGGCAGAAACGTCAATGGATTCCTCATCATACATTAGTTTATTCATAAAGTTCAAGCCAAAATGATTTCTCCTGGCACCTGTTCTGGCACTTTGTGTTGCAAACCTGGGCTGGGGACAGCATCTTCTCTTTTTAAGTGCAGACATTTCCTAGGTACTATGTGTGGTCTCTGTGGGGGATGAATCAGTTGTCATGGGTACTTTCTGTTTACAATCCCACCGACTGGAACTGGCGTCTGCCACAAAAAAGACAGTCTCTTGTTGAAAGCAAAGTACTTACAAACAGATCCTAGCCAAAGGGATGAAAGAACTTTGAGGGGGGGGAGAAAAAAAAAAAAAGCAAAAACAGACTAAAGGGAATTAAGAGAAAGAATCACAAAAAGAAATCTCAGTATAAGCAGAAAGAGAATTAAAACTTCTACACAGATAAGTGAATTTCTTATGTAAATAATTCTAAAATTAATTATCAGTCTGGAAATTTGCCTCAATTGCCAAATATGTCAATTATTTGGCATGTTTCTATGTCTATGATTCCATGATTCTATACTTGTTAATGTTACAATGTTACTTCAAGTAAACTGAGTACCAAAAAAAAAGCATATACATTCCTGTTCACAATCACTGACTTCTTTGAGCTGAAACAAGTCACTTAACCTTCCTACATAATGGGAAATAATAAGACGCATTTGTTTAGAGTGATATTACGAGAATTACCTAATATTTTGCAGTGCTTTAGCAGGGGCCGTCACTTTCAAGTATGGCACAACCACAAAAAGCACAAAGGTGAGATCCTGAGTGTAAGTCTAATTAGTTACACCATTAACAGTGTGAAAGTGCAGTGAGGATAAGTAAGGGCAATGATCACTTTGTGCTCTTTCACAGTCCTACTTCATGTATCATCGCTTCCTTTATCAGAGCATATCTCACTCATAAAAAGGGGTTCCAAGCAAACACGAAAGATAACAAGAACAGAAAATGAAAGGGGAATATTACACCATTGTGTCCTTTCTCAGCTGCTAGCACCTCTCAGAATAACATTCAGTTCACTTCAGTATTACATTGTCATTTTTCCTCCTTTCCTTTTCCACTCCAGACTTCGTTTGTATCTCAGGCCTGAGCTGCAATGCCTTGGCATACTGTCAAAGCATTAGTATGAAGAAACCACAAAGCAGTAGCTTCACTCGTATAGCATTTTTATTTTATCATTAGACTGACTGGACATCTCTTCTGTGGTTGCTAGGCAGAGAGAGCAAACATGTGCGTGTGTGTCTGCATGTATGTGTGCACATGTAACAATGATGCCCAGCCAAAAATGTCAGTGACCTTACCAGCCACATGAAACCTAGAAGCCACAGATGTTATAGAGGAAGAAAGCTAACTCACTGCAAAGACAAGGAGAGAGGGTAAGAACCACCCCAGATCCTCAGGAAAACATATTCCTTAAGTTCATATCCCATACATGACCACCACCTAACTTTTAACTTCTGAAGCCTGTGTTGCTGTGCTATGTATATTAAAACAATTACCATATAATTCAGACCATCATGTGAAATAGAAAGCCTGTCAAACTCCAGCTTACCTATCTTTATCTTCACAAAGAATTTTTATTTATTCTACCCAGACCTTATAGATTACTTTGCAGACTATTCCTTTAAGCGTAGCCAAATTTTAAAGCGATGCCACAGAACTTCCCCCAAAGTGCATTTTGAAAAGATTTATCAAAGTTGCACTGTTTTGACATACAACTGAAACATTTTCTATTTAGAGTAAGAGAGGTTTCAAGTTTGCTTAAGGCACGTATTGTTTTCCATTGCTCATTTTCCCACACCATAAAACGCCTGTACATATAGAGAACAATTCTTGGTGATAGCTCCAGAGAAATGGTCTAATTGAAGGAAATTTCCAGATTCTTGGAACTAAAGGAGTGTTATAAATGGCACCAACTTGCTCTTCCCCACCTATAAATCCCCTAGAAGTGTCAGGGTTTTTTTTCTTTATGGCTCACCAACCTTGATGGACGAGTACAGCAACAACTTACAGAAAAACTGGGAGGCACTTTAATTACAAATATAAACATTATCAAAATAAGCATAGGTAAAGAGTTAGTTTAAACAAGGAAAGCATGTATGTAGTGGTGTGGGAATTAAGGACTTAATAACTTTTCTGATATTGTTTGATTTTTTTGTGCTCTGTCAGCTATAACACCATTAGCGTATTTGGAGAAGTTGAGAAAACCTAGTGCTTTAAACAGAAGGATTTGCATGCATTTATGAAAATACAGGCCTGCCAAAGCATCTCTGTAAACTAATTGAATGAATGCACTGTTTCTATATAAGGTTAGCAAACAGCAGGACATGGTTCTTATAGAAATGCTGTGGTATCACATTTTTCAGAATACAATTATTTATCACTTGCCCTTCCAAAAAAAAAAAAAAAAAAAAAAAAAAAAAGGAAAAGAATAAAGAAGGGGAAAAAAATTCAAACAGCTAATGCTAAACCACTTCTACCGAAGTGCCCTAGAGCAGCCAAAGCATTCAGCAGCCAGCCAGATCATTTCATTTCCTCTCACAGAAATCACTCTAGGGTTTTTACAAAGCAAAGCAAACAGTGAATATATAATTGTGCAACATTGTTTTAAAATTAAGGAAATTCAACAGTACAACAGCTGAATGGTTGCAACATCAATGTGCTGTTTTTTTCAGCTAGCTCTTTTCTTGTTTGCGAGCCAGTATTCACCAGTATTCATGTGTTTTCCTCTCTCTTACTAGAGGGGTCCCCACTGTAATGAACAGAGGGTTTTTGGAAGGAAAGAAGTTAACCACATTGTCAAGGAAAACTCCTAATATGTTTCCTGAGTGTTCTAAAGAAAGTGGTGGAAAAGTTTGAAAATAGTGCTGTAATAAGAAATAAATCAACTCTTTGTTATACTGAACAGTCAATTTTTTTTTCCATACTTGAGATCATCAACAATTTTCAAATATATCAACTGTTGCTATAAAAGGAAAGGCAATGGATTTGGAAAGGAGAGAGCCAGCTGTGAAGAGGACACTAGGGACTTAAAGCAAAGGAATTATAGGTTAGACACTAAGAAATAAAACAACTTTCCAAGAGTACCAGTAATGCAGGACTGAAAAGATTACAAACAAAAAGACTGTTATTTTCCACCACTGGAAGTTTTTTAAAAAATGTGTGAAGAATATTTATCAGCAAGGGTTTATAGACAGGTGAATCCATCTTTTGGCAGACACCTTTCTTGACTGGGTGATCTTCTCTGTCTTCTGTCAGAGAGAACTCAGAAGATATGAAAATACAAGAAAGAAGTGACAGGAAGAGATAAAGCCATTTTAGCTTAATAAGCATTCACATATTGTTCTGAATCACTACCCTTAAAGATTACTTGTCCTTGTTACATGACTCAGAATCTTCTTCAGAATTTATCTGTGAAAAATTTAAACCTATATGCCAAACCGCATGTAACAGTGAACAGAGATTTAGTGTGGGATTCGAGAGATTTATATCCTACTCCTGATGCTGCCCATGACCTAAGAGGTGATTCTGGTTATGAATCTCCACTTGGCTCTGTCTCAAATTTGCAGTCAATAAGATAATATTTACTTTGGTTTTCATGTGCTTTTAGCCTATTGGTGATAATCCCAAGTCAGAGCTACATATTAATATTATTGTTGTAGTATTGCTATTTCTAATATTAATATTAATTACTTCAGCCTGTCTTGGCTGACAAAACTTTTAAATTAAACTAATCAAACAACTTTTAAAACTTCACAGCTATAATGAAGGTTTCTATTTGTCATTATTCAATATTAAGGCAATGTGAAATCATAACCAGGACGTAGCTGACAGTTTAAGGACTTTATGTCTGTTTTTAACGTAGTCTCAGCAAAAGTATCTAACTTCCCCTTTACATGCATTGGCCCAATAATTAAAATATATCTAAAAACTATAATTAATACAGACTCATACATACGCCATGTAATGATACAACTAAAATTTTCAATGAAAATACATCCTGGGACAACTCCATCTTCTGGGCATTCACTCAACAGTACTACCACTACCAGGAAAATAATCAGTGCTAGAAAATAAACCAAGGGAAATTCAACCACCATTTAAATTACACAAATACTCCCTGGCATAGTTTTATTCTTGGCCACCTAGACCTCTTCCAAACTATATTTTAGAGATAAGGTAGAAGTTAACAGTATTTTCCCCAAGCAATTTGCCTGTATTTAACTTCCTTTCTAGAATAGCAATTTTTAATAATATGGACACAGGTCACTTCATGACATTTGACCTCATTGGCATCAACAGTCACAGGCACATTTAATTTCCTAGTACAAATCTTGCCAAGCAGCTCTTATGTTAAATAAACTAATTTTTATTCTAGCTTGAGCCAAAGAAAAGAAAGCGAATGGTTTCTATTAATAAAAGTTTGCTGCAGCTAGTTAGTTGCAATTTTACTTCTTAATCTATTGGCTCCGTCCTTTAACTAAATGACAGCTTGATGTGCAAAGATTTAGGAACCTCTTGTGTTACTACTAAATAGGTGTAACTTCCTCACATTTGAACTATCCACACACAACCTTACAATCCTCTACTAAAGCAATCCAATCACATGATGTCCTTTGTAAGACCTATTGGTTTTTACATATTCACGTCTACAATATTTTTCATTAATCCAGCAAACTGTAGCTGGCTTCCCTTTTAGTGTAAAAGTTTCCTTTCCAGCAGTACAAGGAAATTCACAAATAAAATGTCAGAATCACTGTTGGCTGTTGCTTCAGGAAGGGGCCTCCCTTGTAATGACCATAAACTCCATCACTTTTAATGATTAAAAGTTGACTGCACATGGTCCAGCCTAGTGGCCAATCTGCTTTATTATGCTACCACCATATTGCAGAGTCAGGTAAAATTTTAGCTTTGTAATATAGCTAGTTTGGCTACTTAATCTTGGGACTACTCATTTATAGTACACGATGACCTTAAAACAACCTTGTCCTTCCACAGTAGTGAGATGTAAGTGGACTTAAAAAGCAGACGAGCCATAGTTTTCATGAACTGAAGATGTAGTAGTTTGCATCTCATTCAAATCACAAGTATACAGATTAATAACTAATGTATTATTAATATGTATTTATTTCCTCTGCTGTATCCAGTTTTATAGCAGGATGCATAATTAATGTACTATTTTAATCATGCTATAATAACAAAAGTCTCACAAAAACAATACACAACTGGATTTCGTGCAGTCAGCGATGTCTAGTGGGAAGCATTTTCATGTCAACTATAAATAAATAATTAGAAAGATAAACAAAATGCATGTCACTGGCATTATTAAGGCAAAAGGTCCTTCTATAGTTTTGTTAAATATCAACGAGAGACACTGTAAGGTTTCATTTCTGTTGTTTGTTTTTAAACAAGCCACTTGAAAGAGAATGGATTGGAAAAACTCAGCCACTGAATTACTACCCTGGCCTTCTTATAAGGTTTGATGTGCCTCAGTGGTTTATGTCTCATAATCTGCTCACCCAGGAATGGGGAAAGCAAACTGACAAGAAAAAATGGTCAGCAGAGGCAAAAAAAGGGGGGGGAGGGGGCAGGATGGAAGGAAGCATTGATTTCTCTAAATGGAGAATGCAAGTCTGCACACTCTAACAACAAAATGCATGGGTGAACAAGAAAAAGCACTAGCCCCAGGACTGGCAGTCCACTGTAACTCGTGATAAAGTAAACGCAAGGGATTTGGCATCTATCTATGAAGTCTGCTGTGCTTTCTCCCCTTGTGGCAGGACATCTTTGTAAAAATCTGCACTGGAGTTTAGTTATGTGACCCTGAACTGAAATGCTGCACTGCTTTCAAATACTACTCTGCCTATCCTTAATATCTACTGAATATTAAACATTAATAATGAACAAGTTACATAAATAAATAGACTTAGTATCAAATATAGCAATATTGCATGATAAGAAACATTTCCAGTTGCTCCAGAAGATTTGAATTTTCCAATCTTCTTAATTGTATAGGTTATTATTTCCAAAAAATCAATAGCATTCTAATACATTAAAGTGATGTCAGCAAGGGCCTTTAGAATTTAAAACTAGTAATAACAACCAGCAGGACTTTTGTCCTTCACAGATGTGGTAACTCTTAGAATTAGAAAATACTCTACTTGCTTTCTATGTGAAATATTGATGCCTCCATTTGTTACTATATTCTATCATCATTATGGCTGTTTTTCCATTTACTTAAGTGTTATAATCAGCATAACAAAAACATCAGTGAAGAATGTGACTGGAACCAACTAATCTACCAGTGGACATGGCCACAGTTCTGTTAATTTCCATGCCATTTTGTAAATAAAGGCTGGGGGTGGGGAATGGCATGGAGGAGCGAGAAAGAAAACCTAATATTCGGAAGCCACTTGTCAGTCCATCATAAGTGGCAGAAACAAGACCAAAATATAATTATTTAAATTTTAACCCAGTATTGATTCCAGTGGACAGAAGTATTAATGCACGTGTCCATGAGCTGCATTCTTTATCACAGGCTGTGCCAAACACACAAACATCTGTATTTTTCACGTCAGCCATAATCATCAGGTTTGAACTCAGCCATTCAGTTTCAGTGGGCAGGTATGCGATGCCTTTTACTATCTTGTTCTTTCTTTTGTTGTTCCCTGTGATTTTCCATTGTGTCCATCATTCACGAACTTTTGAATTCCTCTTAAGCTTTTAACATTTACTTGTGAAGTATGAATATACTTTTAGCTTTCTTTAAATATGCTAGTTTCTCACACTGACTGCTGCCATAATCAGTTGGCGACAGAGTGCATATTGCTATTTTTTTTAAATTATTCTTTAAACAAGAATTGTCTTGGGTTACTTGCAAGGAACGTGATAGAAGGATATAAAATTTTAAAGAGAAGGATTCCAAAGATATATTTTTGTGAAAAAGTAGTCTCACTTGGGACTGCCTGCAGTTGGGAAGGTTAAAATGAATCAACTAAAACTATGAAGTTAATGCAGAGAAATTAAAACACATTAAACTATATGTAGATGCTCTCATTCTGAATTAAAATGTCTTTATTTTTTGTAGTTTAATCCTCCCTTAAGCACTCCACTTCTCAATAAGAGTTTCCATATAGGGGCTTAATGGTCCTTAATTTAGCCGCATTAACTTCGTACTTCTAGTTGTTCTCCCACATAGAATTGCCATAAGATATCTAACTACTGCGTTTGCCTGGTGATTGAACAGTTAGGAACATACAGGCATACTAAGTGGTGCCATTTATAGCAGCATTAATTTGAACCTCAAAACTATTAATACAGAACTATTAATGCAAAACTATGGACAATTCAAAGCTTCTTTTAAAATCTGCACTTTTTTTTAAACAGTTCTCTTGAACAGGGCATCTCAAAGCACTCTGCAAAATATGCAAATATTGTTGTTCCTATTCTTCTGAAGAAGTGAAGCAATAGAATTTAAGGTGAATCCATAAGGAAGGAAAATAGCATCGTTCAGGTCTTCCCAAGTCTGTCTTTTCCTGGGTAAATGCTCAAAATGAAAGACTTTTATAAGGCACTATATTCTAAACATATTTAGAATGAAAGTGGATGCGGTCATGACTACTCGCAGCTAAACCCACTGCTGTCTGTGTGTGTTAATCTCCCTTGCAGAGCACCTATCCAGACCAGATCCCATGGGATTTAGGCACAAGGATGCTTACTTTGTAAATCTAAATAGGGTAAAGTTCAATCTGGACTGCTCTTCCAAGATAGTAATGCTTCTGGGAAAATCCTGACAAAGAACTTTTGGCTTACTTGGGAATTTGAAAAACAAAAACCCTCACCGCCAAATGTCTAATTAACATGAAAATCATGAAATATGCTAACAAGTGTGAATAAAATGGCTGGTGAATATTTCAGAAGTTGATTATGGCATAGAGATGTTTTCCAGGCTTACTGAAAACCAGTGCAGGCAGGAAGAACAGTGCATTCTGGCATAATTAAATATCTCTCAGGTTGTCTTCTGGGAGAAAGAAAATAAATAAAGGAATTCAGTTCTACAACCCAATGGGACAATGCCCACTTTATGACCAAAAAAAATAATCCTTAGAACTAGCAGGTGGAATTGGTAGTGTCACCTGGGATTTTAGCCTGTAGGCTGGCTGATATGGGAATTGTGAGGCAGAGAGATGAGATAGGAGAAGATTTAGTCTGGGGANAGAAAAAAATAAGAAACTGTTTGTCTTAGATATGCAGAGGGAAGCAAAAAGAACAAAGATTACACTAAGGTTATGGTCCCAGGAGGCAGGAGGGATAGTGAAGTTGTAAATGGAGACAGAAGGGAGGCAGAGGAGAGGGACTGAGGGGAGAGATAAGAAACGGTTTATGTTACAACAAGTCTAAATGTCATGCACTTCTCTTTCTCTCTTTCAGCTTAACAAGTGTTCTGAACCACAAGAAACATGGATGGTATCAGGAAGGTAAGGTCTTCCCAAGGGACTACTGTCATGGTAGGATTATTTCTTTTTACCTTCCCAACACTGGCAAGTGCGCTTTTATAAACAATGTTCTGCTCTTAAATCTTCTAATTTATGCCTTAATAATTCAAAGGTTTCCAAAAATATTCAACAAAGTAATATTTACTGTAGATGCTGAACTAAAACAAACCGAACACCACAAAAAACAAGGGAAGAAGCATTTTCAACTCCAAAGTAATGAGAGTCAAGTAAGTAGATACATCATTTCAGATGTATTGCATAATTGTGCAAGAATAATAGAAATGTGTACCTATACAGACAACAAACATTTTCATATTTGTACTTGAGCTCAATGCTCATGTGTACTCAAAAGCATTTTAAACTGCCCTTTGCCCTTTCCCCCTTCACTTAGGGCACATTTTCCCACTCTTCCTTGCCTGCAGGTTCCAGTGTTCGTCTGACCCTCCAGGAAGCTTATGTAGCTTGCTGAGCCAGAATAAAATTACTTTGTTTCGTTATGGCTTGTTTTCTGTGGGCATGGCAAGGAGCAGCAGCTCAGAGAGGTCAGAGGGAGCAGAGGATAGGGACTTACACCTGGGGGTGAGGGAGGAGGTACTTCTGGCAGGCCAGATTTTTCTTATACGTACTGCCAGGGAACCTCAGCAGAGAAGATCCTTTTCTGAAAGAGTCAAGTGTATGTTTGCAGTTCTTCAGTTGCACAGTTTAACTTTGTTTATTCCCCTCAGAATTTTTTTCAGTTACTCCAGAGTTGATCCATATGTGTGGAGAAGTACATTTATGTACCAGTAATGGCTTTCATTACAGTTCTGTGGTTTATTTCACATAAAGGTGAAATGTGAAGGATATTACCAGGCACTTCTCAGTTCTCAAAATCGTTATGTTGTTTCCTTCTATTACTATTCCATATTTTGTTTTTCCTTCCTCTTCTTTCAAAATCCAATAGTACAATTGGTGTGTAAAGTTAGTAGTGTTGAAATGAGCACTTCTGTGACACTTCTCATTATAGTGATTGGAAGTTTGCTCTGCACTGGTGTTTGTTACTAAGCAAGCAAAGAGAAACAAACTCAGTTTTTAAACTGTGCCATGTAAAAATAAATTGAAGACAACAATAATACTGCTGATGTTTTGAAAATGAAATCACCTATATCCGGAATCATTGTGTTCTTACTGTATAGAAAGAAATATCAGTCTTTCTCCTAAGTTTCAATAACTTCTGGTATTTTTAACTTACAACGGTTCTGATAACATCCTCAGTGTAGTGGAAAATTTATCAAGTTGAGATTTTACAGAAGCATTGTTCTTTCCGTTGCTTTAAGTAAGGGGAGATAATCTACTCCTGATCACATTATTTTAGCCCCAAATAATGCTGGTTCCAAAATCCCCTGTGAAAATATACAATCTACTACAACTGAAGGGAAAGTATTGGAATCATGCAGTAACTTGCAGAACTGGCAAAGAAAAATTAAGACAGGAAAATGTTACCACCAACACTCCAAAAGACTCAATGAAATCATCTGCACAAAAGCTACCATCTTCATTTGCAATGTAAGTCTCCTGCTCATAAGAGACTTCATTTTTAAACACTAAAAAGCTCGTTCATGGGAGAGGTCTTTTCAAAATTAATTTTGACCATGACTCAATGTTCCCCCAAGCTCTCATGTTCATTCAAGCACAGCATAGCTATGGCAGAAATAGGTGTTATTATTCTTTAGAAATCTGTCTGGCCTTATATCTGCTTAAGTCATTTGTCACTCAGAAACCACAGTAAATAGTGACAGTCCAAAATTTCAAAATAAATGCCAGCCTTTCAAAGACCACACAGTCAAAGAACCATATAAATACTTTACTGGTAATTCAGGATTATTAGCAGGACATATCCAAACAGGAATCTCAGAATAAAGAAGATACCATGTTCTAAATAGATGACATATAATTATAATAGTTACCAGCTGAGTTCCAACTTTCTATCACCCTACAGAGGATGACCCTATCCAATTTATTCCTTACCAGAGGAGGAGGTCATTTTCACCTCACCAAAAAATTACTCTGAAAACTGAAAGTCGATAAATTTCCCATGGTTACTAGAAGCAGGTACAATCGCAAGATATTTTTTCCTTCCTTTCATAGATTCCTACCTGTTAAACAGCTTATTTGTCTGTACCCTGTCCTTTCCTAAAAGATAATTTTTTAATTCAGAGTGATTTAATACATTTGCAAGACTTCAGACTACCTTTGAAATGCAGTGAATGTCTACACCTATGTTTACATCTGGGAAAGGGTCAGACAGACAGATTTCTTCCAGAGACCTTGTCTACACAGAGACATCTAGCAAAATTATTCTGCATTTAATTTTTAAAGTAGATTATTTAAACTACATTAAATCTCTGGTAGTCGTAATTCATTTGGAAGGGAGTTAAGTTAAACCAAATCAAGGCAATTTTTATTCTAAATGAACATCTATAGAGGGACTTAATTAGGTTTAACTAATCTACTTTAAATTCGTTTTTACAGATTAATTTTCCTGAAAGTCTCCGTATAAATAAGCTTTTAGTGAACTAAATTTAGTTTCAGTAAATTATTACCAAAAACTCATCAGGTTCAAACACGGATTGTGTTTTGGTAGGTATTTTCTTGTTAAACTTTGACTACCAGAATATATCATAGAGACAACATGGCACTAATCCATTTAAATGTCACTAGTAACCTGACTGGCTTGTTTTTTTTAATGAAATGGTCCTGTTTTCAAAGGATTAGTTATTTAAAATAACATTTTAGAGGCACTGCCACAGCAAAAAGAGGGGTGTAAGATTTTGCAGCTAATTTTAAAATGTCCTCTATTTTTTCCTTTTGTGTACTGTAAAATGCTATTTAAACAATACACAAGGAACACTCTCAGATAGTCCTGCATAGCAAAGGCCTTATTCCAGTTCATCTGCATCCTAACAAAGTAGCAAAAAGCCAGACCCAAATGAAACACAAAGTTTAAATACTGACTATTCTTCAGCAGAGGTATTTTGAACATGAAGACTTAATTTGTATTAATTTAATTTAAAGTGAATGTGTTAATATTTGGAGAAATCCATACAAATATCCTTTTTTTTAAAAAAAAAAAAAAGGAAAAAACAATAACAACAACAAAAAACAAACAAAACCCCACAACTAAGCAATCGACCAAACAAAATAACAAAAAAACTACAGTTAATTTCCTTGGAAAAGAAATGAAGGATACTGTACTGACAAAATTAAGGAATGGGATGTTGTTTAAATTGTTCCTTATACATTTAAGGAGTGTTTCTTGTTTTTTTATCTGCATGGGATCATAATTACCTCAACATTTTGGAAGCAGAAGATGGTTAATAAGTGTTAGGAAATATGGCTTCTATTCCCAGCTTTGTTTTAGCTTTCTTAGTTTAATTTGGGGCAAGTCATTCCCCTTCTTGTACCTCATTTTCCCAATATGTAAACTGTGGCTAATATTGAACCCCTTCGTAAATCACTCTCAGATCTATGGTTGAAAAATATTAAGAAAAACACCATACTGTATTGCTATTTTAGTATTAAGGATGAAACACTGACACAATGACATAATCAACAGATATTAGATGTGTTTCAAATGACTATCAGTGAAAAAAA
>VXBW01006614.1:1950614-1978978 GCA_013400375.1 Thinocorus orbignyianus
AAAAAAAAAAGCATGTTAAAAGACTTAAACATCATTTTCTTAAGAGCTAAACTATGGTCAGCATCATGTCAGCTAATTCCTAGAGCAAATAAATTTCACCTGAATTATTTACTGCCAGTCTGGAATACAGACAGACTGTCCCAAAGGTTAATTTAATTTTCTCCAATTTAACTCGCTCTCTAAAACCCACACAACTTTGAACAAGGATATCAGGAAACAAATCACTAAAGTATGAAACAGCTTTATTAATTCTTTGTAATCACAGCCAACACAGATAGAAAGAACATTCAGGAATATGCCAATGGCTTGCTGCTAAGGTAGAGTTAAACTAGTTATCTTTAAAAAACTCATAATAAGTTTTCTTTAAAATAAAACAAAAAAACTTAAATAAAATTTAATTAAATATCTGTGGGGTTTTTTTGTTTACTTGTTTGGTTATTGGATTTTTTTTTTTTTTTTTTTTGAGGGGGATGTAATTAAAAGCTTAGATATATACATTTCCTTGTGAGAGGACCAAAATACTATGAGATTGAGCTAAAGTAGGCAGCCACTAAATTAAAAAAACTTGAAAATGTGTCTTGATACAGAAAAAGGGCTTGAAGAGTAAACATGATGAAATACTGAAGATAAGGAGTAAACTTAACGTTTAACTTCTTTATGATATAGCAATATAGAGAACAAAAATAATAAGTGAAGAAGGTTACGTACTTTGGCAGTCATGCCTTTTTTAAATAACGCAGATTTCATACTCACCCTGCACCTCAGTTTACAAATCACCATACCAGTAATTATTACACTAACTTTCTTTTAAGTTAACCCTGAGTGCATTTTTCACCTTGCAATACAGATACAGCCTCTAACTGCTATTTTCTATTATCAGCTTTCCTCTCCCACATCCACGTGTGTAGCACTCTCAAACAAACACACACACACACAAAAAACTTGTTAGGCTTTGGAAAAAATGCAAAGAGCAGACTGGTGTTTTGAGACCTTCAAAGCAAATTCCTTGACTAAAAAGGCAACCAGAACACACTCTGAGTGCAGCAACAGGGAATTAAAAAAATATATTTTTTTTTTCAATCGTCATCTCCTAAAATCACATTATTCAACTACAACTCCCAGGAAAAGAGAAATTTACCTAAAATGAGACCCTTGACAGGTCTTAAAGGACTGTTGAAAATCATAACCTTCTCCTAAACAAAGGGTGTAACTGGAGCTGCCATGTCTGAGCTTAGTGCTAATAGTCTTCATCTTTTGCATTTCAGGGCTAAATTGAATATTTTATAAAAAATCAGTGTAGGAAACTCTTGAGGAAAAGTAGCCTAAGAGATTTTTATGAATCAATGTTTCTTTATGTATATTTCTTTTTCCTCCCGATGTTCTCAAAAATGTCAGATTTTTTTTAAGATCAAAGCTTCTCTTCTTCCCTTAAATAAAAGGCCAAAGCAAGAACAGATTGTGAAGCCATTATATTCATGAAGAGAAAAAGAGAGGTTAATTCAAAATTCTATGGTCTGTTGAACCCAATATCCGCACGTTCCCCAAAGCAACAACAAACGCACCACGGAAACTCAATCAAGGCATCAAACCCACTCCAGCAAATATGTTGTGCCAACCCATTATTAATGTTGCCTCTCAGGGAAATTCTGTATCAGCATGAACTTGCTGCAAATATTTTTCACAAATTCACATTATACTATTTCCTTGACATTAAATGCCAAAGACGGCAAATTAGGAAAGGCCTGAGAGAGGGGAGAGATTCAAGGATGAGTTCTGTTCACAGAAATGATCTGATGAACAAACTGCGCAAGTGCATTCAGAAAGGGCTTAAATACCCTGACATTAGCTGTTGGCTAATTTGACAAGTTATAGATAAGTGAGTTGTCCTTGAGAAGAGAGCTTCTGTGGATTTGTTTTCCTGTATTCCTCCCCATGCCAATCACAGGAACAGGAGTGAAATATCGGTGAACAAGCATAGCTGAATTAAGCCATTCAGCCCAGGAGTATGGAGCTTAATTGTGTTCACTTGCATCTTTTCCTACCACCAAATAAAAACACCATTGTCCTTGTTGAAGAATTCCCTTTCATGTCTCAAGAATCTCTGCCAACTTAGTTGTGAGAGTCACACTGAGTGCCCAAGTGGAAGTGAGGGGATCTCACGTCTTCAAATTTATCCCTTCACCCTCTTTTCAGCAATAGAATTTGAATGCAGTAAGCACTGCTGAGCACACTGAGAAAGTTCACTCAGGAGGTGGCTGCACACACACAAACATCGTCTTACAATGCAAGCTGCATTGAGAGCTCTGTATGCATGTCATGTAAATATGCATGCTAAATGCACGCTAACTGCATCTCAGCCTCACAACTTCAGAGTACAAATTATATCTGAGGCGATAATGCAAACGTCCACTTTCATAGATGAATGGCTGCAGTAGGTGGGAGGGAGAGGAAGAAGGGAAATACTTTCCATCATGTGACCTAATTAAAACTGTAGATTATAAAAGAAATTGATGGCACAAAAGTTCAGATATTAAACACATATTTTTAAAGATTCAAAATCATATTGGGATGTGATTAGCAGCCTTTGTGAGAGCAGGGAACATTAGAAGAAATTTCATAGGAATTTTCTGTAATGCCAGTGACTGAATCACTCTGAAATCCCATGAGGTGTTTTTTTTTTTTAGAAAAACTGTCATTCAATAAAACAACAGCAACAATGAAACATGTCACATCTGAAGATGCTATAAGTCATTATGGCTATCATCTGGCTATCACTGATACAGTGTCTGTCACACACCAACATCATTTAGTAATCAAACTCAAGTTTTACATAGGTTATTACTTTTATTTTCCCCCTTAAAAGATTACTTATTAACAGAAAACATGACATGTAAAAACATTTTCACTGAGGTGAAAGCAAACAGTGCCTTTGCTGAAATATTAAATAGCACATTGAAGTATGAAAAACACAATAAGGATAATTCATTCAGTAGGAGAACAAATAGAATTCTGTATTCATTTCTTTAAATGTCTGCACTGAAAAATCAGCTCTTGGCATGTGTCATGCAGCTGGGACAAAACCAGTCTGTAATTTCATTCGGTACTCCAGTTGGAATTGATTTCCTAACACCTCCTGCAATAAGGACAAACTGTTGTTTTTGCAGAAGTCTGGGCAACTAACCCTACAGAAAGCCTCTAAAAACACACTGGTTGGGAATGGAGGAAACTGTGAAATGCACAAGCCAACAGTTTTATTTGGTAATAAATTCAATCTTTTGGCATAATTGCCATATGGTACATGATTTTCTTTTTTTTTTTTTCTTTTTGTTTTTTTTTGTTTTTCTTTTTTTAATATTCATCATATTTTCATTAGAATTTAGTGGTTTTCTTTTGTTTTAAAAAAATTCTTTATTAGAGCAAATGTGCTTTTCTTACTGTCCTTTAAAGCCCAAGGATCTGTCAAAGGTAAGCACAATATTCACAATATCCTGCTAGGTGGATGTAGATTTTGTTCAAAATCCTTTTAAGAAGAAAGCAATACCCAGATGAAGGTGGACCAGAATCAGGACTGTAAATTAAATCAAACACATAAAAAAATGAGATTTATAGCACATTTGCTCCTTCAATCTACAGCTCATTTATTCTAAATACCTCTTCCTAATGAGTAATTTTCTGGATGTCACTACAATTTACTAGGGTCAGCATCCAAGTGTAGTACAAGCAACATATTTAAATTAGTTTATTTGGTCAGGAAAGAGCAATATAACCTGGCATATATCAAGAAATTATTAATTTGGCTGTACTCAGAGACAAAAACGTTGCTGTTGCAGCAGGAGAAGTGGCAAGCTGGAAGAAAAGTATCCTTTTTGATTGCATAAATGAGATTCCTACAAAGGTGTTGAATAAATATGGATCATTCTTCCAAGGAGGGTATTAGGGTTCCAGTTGCTAACTGTAAGTGTTTGGATTCAGGCTGTGAGAAGCATGAACCAAGATCCAGGCTAATCTGCATGTGTGCAGGTCCCTGATGGAAAAATCCTGCCCCTCAGTTCTTACTCCCTCTTTGCACCCAAGGTGCACCAGACCCTTTGTCAAATTATTTCCATGAGTACCAAGGAGGGAGAACAATGACAGGAGAGTGAAATGGCTTTTGGTTTCTGACTCTCCTCTTCTACAGACCAAAATTGGAAAAAGTATCGCAGGCTTAATATTGTTCTTTTTGCCACTGGTTTCCTCACTGTACATTATGAAACTACCATTTATGCAGGGTCCTAGGTCCCTTGCACTGGAGAGAAGAGGAGATTAAAAATCTTTTAATTAGAAAGCTACCCCATTAATGCTAAGAAGGACAAAATCTTACAGCCTCATGAACTGAAGAAAAGCATAGTATGATTTCATAGGTTTGTAGTACCTTATTCATGACAGTGTACAGCATATTAACAGTAAGGAAGTTATTTTTTAAAAGAAAGCATGAAAATACTTTAGTAAAATCATAACTATCCTAATTTCTCAATTCAGTGGGAGTTTTGGTATGTGCTAAACTTGCAGTAAAAATGAGTTATGAAAATAGCTGTCATATAGGCCATTTTCAAAACATGAATAATTCAAAACAGTTCCTAATTTTTTTCCTCAAAAATATTAAACTCTGTAGCTTGTACAATTAATGCAGCTGAAATAGTGAGAAAAGCAGCCACTTACTCTATACAATAACATTTCATTGGAATTTTTATTGTGTTTATTTTCATGGATCTCAATAGACAATATATTCTGTGCAAGGAAAAAATGTAATCCATTTTACCAACAGTGCACAGTCAAAAGAGAGATGGAGTTTGCACTTTGCATGTTGTGAATGAAAATTGAAAATATATGTAATAAGCATCTCTAAACCTTAATGAGTTATTGAGTTGTGTGTCTCCTAATGTGTCAGTGATTCTTTTAAATTTATTTTCTAGTTTCTACACAACTTTTCTGCAGGGAAAGAAAGCCCAAATGAAATTAAAGCAAAAATATACAATGAAGTAAAAATAATAAAAAACAAATGGTATTGAAATTAAAACCATATTTGCCCCAGAGTAAATGCATGGTAAGAATCAAGCCAGGAGTGACTATGGCACTGAAATTCCAGCCAGAATTATCCCTGGGAATAGAGCACTCCTCACAACTATTCTTTCCAGAGGCACATATACATACGGAGGCATGAACAAGAGCTGCTGCTTAAAGTACTGCACATTTTTTAAACATCAAAGGCAAATAATTATATTTCCCCTCAAGATTAACTGACGGAACTCAAACAAAATACATATATCGTCCTCAGAGTTCTTCCAGGAACCACAATTTTAGCAAAACCATCCTAGCTCATGATTTGGATGGAAAACATTTAAGTAACACACAGAAGTCAGAAAGAAGTATGTGCTTCTGGGATAGAAATGCAAATACCGCCAGATAGACTTAAAAAAATATCTAAAAGATTGTAAACAAAAGCTGTGGACCAAAGATTGTTTTCAAATGAAGGGCAGGATTTGGAAAAGTTGGTTCCCTCTTCCACCACAGGTTTACCGTATAACTTCTGCTAAATGGCTTACAGCAAGCAAATTCTTTTGTGGGCCTTTCAGTCCTAGAGCTGGAAGTCACTTCTACCCATAAGAAAAAATTCTTAGTATATTTAACATGTTTAGTTCTTTCAGATCCACAGTGGCCAATAGGTTGAGGGAGGTCATTCTCCCCATCTTCTCTACACTGGTGAGGGCCACAACTGGAATATTGCATCCAGTTCTGGGCTCCCCAGTTCAAGAGAGACAGGGAACTACTGGAGAGAGTCCAGCATCAGGCAACAAAGATGACTAAGGGACTGGAGCATCTTCATTATGAGGAAAGGCTGAGAGAGCTGCGACTCTTTAACCTGGAGAAGAAAAGGTTGAGGGGAGACCTTATTAATGCTTACAAGTATCTGAAGGATGGGTTGAAGGAGGATGGAGCTGAACTCTTTTCATTGGTTCCCAATGACAAGACAAGACAAGGGGCAATGGGCATGAGCTGGCACATAGGAAGTCGCATTCAAATATGAGGAAAAACTTATTTCTGGTGAGGGTGACAGAGCCCTGGAACAGGCTGCCCAAGGAGGTTGTGGAGTCCCCTTCTCTGGAGATCTTCAAGACCTGCCTGGATGCAGTCCTGAGTAATGTGCTCCAGGTAGCTCTGCTTTAGCAGGGCAGTTGAACTAGATGATCTCTAGAGATCCCTTCCAGCTCCAACAATTCTGTTATTTCATGATAGTTCTGCTGCTAAACCATCTTCACCACTGAAAAGCTTTTCTAAANAAGGTTGAGGGGAGACCTTATTAATGCTTACAAGTATCTGAAGGATGGGTTGAAGGAGGATGGAGCTGAACTCTTTTCATTGGTTCCCAATGACAAGACAAGACAAGGGGCAATGGGCATGAGCTGGCACATAGGAAGTCGCATTCAAATATGAGGAAAAACTTATTTCTGGTGAGGGTGACAGAGCACTGGAACAGGCTGCCCAAGGAGGTTGTGGAGTCCCCTTCTCTGGAGATCTTCAAGACCTGCCTGGATGCAGTCCTGAGTAATGTGCTCCAGGTAGCTCTGCTTTAGCAGGGCAGTTGAACTAGATGATCTCTAGAGATCCCTTCCAGCTCCAACAATTCTGTTATTTCATGATAGTTCTGCTGCTAAACCATCTTCACCACTGAAAAGCTTTTCTAAACATCTAACCTAAAATCCCCTTCCTTCTATTTCAATTCAGAATTTTTTGCTTGTCTAAGTAGCTTACTCACACTCTCAAGTGACCTTAATATAGAGACATACCACACATAAGCTAAGCTACATCAACGGATCACGTCTACACTTCAATTAACATTTGCTAAGAGTACTCACACAGTCTGCTATTGTAGTTCAGAGGATACGTAGTGACCATAAAACTTCTGTAACTCAGGAATACATCTGATCTGGGCATGAAATCCATTCCTTGCCTTCTCAGGACTGAGCACCTCCTTCTCTAGCCCATCTGAATCCATGAAGGAGACTTGCTTAGATTAATTTAAGTAGTAAGCACTCCTGGATCACAGCCAACAAATGTGGCAAAGCACAGCAATAGTTGTTGCCATTTCATCTAACAGGTTAGGGCACATACACGGAACTGCGCTGAAGTTATTTTTCTTGATGGGAATCAAAATGATGAGTGTTTCCCACTCATCCAGGGAGATACTAATGCACAAGTTATATGATCTATACAGTGAAGTGCAGTTAAACTAAGAAAAACTTAACCTAACAGTAACGTTTCAGTACTACATCATTGCTGGATTCAGAAGAGGAACAAATGAGAAGTGGTTGGAAAAGTAGGCTAATACTCCAGAATCATCAACTCAGAGATGACAGCCAGTGGTCAAAGATTCAATTAGAATCACTAAATCAAAAAGTGGAAATATAAAGTAAAATTATTCACTCATTTCCAAAGTGATTAAGAAGTATTCGTTGTAATTTTCCTGGAAATGCATACCACCTCACTGCTGCTTTTGCGTGATTTGGTCCTGTGGTCCTGTAGCTACAGTACTACACTGCAAGCCTCAGTAGAGCCTTGCCGGCAAAATATCAAGGAAGATTTCTTAATGATACTAAGTCTACCATACTTGAAGATTCTCTACAAAAAAGAGTGGCTTAAACACAAACACTTAACATGTATAAGATATGTTCAGTCAGACTGCTAGAAGGTACAGAACTGCAAAGAGAAAAAAGTACTTGATACAGAGACAGATGCCTTCTAACAGCTTTCTTCTATTCACCCTGAAATAAGCTAAATCTCCTGGTGAAATTGTACAATTCTAAAAGGCTGAAGTCCTAGAAAATTCTGACTAATAAATAAAAATGCAAATTTACATTCCTAGTCAAAGATTAATATAAAAATCTAGTCCTGCCCCTTATTTTTTCTGTACTTAGTATTCACTACATATTCAACTATGCCAGTTAAATGCGCTCTTTAGCACTCAGCCTAACTTAACAATTTATTTGCACCTACATCATGAGTATCTGGAAAATCCAACTTCCTAAAGTATAATAACTTGTTTTTACAAGCAACTTAACTTAGCAATGAAGAAAAGATATGCACCTTCACAGGCTTATGGGGAGATCCTGACTGCTTACACTCCTTAAACCACTTCAGTAACTGCATAAAAATGCAGGCATTTAGTCCAGGAGAAATAGTTCAGTAGGCATTGAATATTAAAGCACAAATTAGATGGCAACATTAGAAAATTGGTCCTGAACACATTTTTCAGAAAGATAAATAAAAGACTTTCCGTAGCCATTTATTGTGGTAATACACAGATTTCAGCAGTTAGACAAAGGCTCCCGATGTGATATCTCAAGTCATGTCACAGCTTTCTGTCTTTGTGCTCATGGTTGCCCACTGGGAAATACTTTTTTTATTCTTTTTTCCTTATTGCTCTGCCACATTTCAAGACAGGTGAATGAAGAATGAAGTCAGTGTCACGTGGAGGTTCAGTACATTTCAGAAAGGTCTCTTCTTGAGCATATTAGCTCCCACCCTATGTTGCTGTTGAAAGAATGCTTTTATTCTATTACGAATACTATACTACACGCACCAAATATACACATAGGCATATGTACAATTTTTTTCCACTATTATTTGCTATATGCTATATAAAAATAAATTAATAAAAAAAAACTACTTGCAAGGAAAATATGCTAATATAATTTCCCAAAATGTTTAAAGAAGTATCAGAGTATTAAGAAATAAAAATAAATACTCATGGAAATGAAATCAATATAAAAATTCATTACTAGCAAGGACATCTTAGTATTTGTGAATGCACCTATCTGCTTTTCACTTGAAAATCATGATTTCAAGCCAGATGATGGACTACTGCCTATGTGTACTTGTTACAATTTCATACACCAGTTTTCTTTTTCTTTGTGTATTAGCCGTAAAGAAACCATATTAAGGTCAGTCTTGGCACTGTTAAGTGATACATAATAAAACATAACATCTGCTTGCAATATGCATTAGAAGAAGGTGGAATTTCTAATCAAAGCACTAGGTTTTGGACAAATTTGTACTTACTGGTTGTGCCAAAGTTCTCAAAGTTTCTGCAAACATTAATTAAGATGTATAAAATTTTGTATTAGATGTATTTGTGATTAGTATTAGAGAAAATATAGATAGAAAAGGTAGAGGAACTTTTGAGCAAAATTGTTAAATGGTTGTTCCAGCACCTTATAGCAAGCTAAAGGCAAGTTCATCAAAATAGCATCTCCTTATCTCTTGCAAATTCAGGCTGGGTTCCTCCTGGTCCCAAAACAAAACTTGGACAACTTTCTGTAGGTAGTTAAGACAAAATGACGATTCTGAAAACCCAGTTTCTACAGTATCTGTGATCCCGTCTACTTTCTCTGGTGCCTGATCTTGATGTGTTGGGTGGACATGGAAAGCCTTTGGTACTGGGTGGCTGCAGGGATGGCCATTGTGAGGAGAGGATGATGCTGCCCTGAGCCAGACACAGCTGGTTCCAGCTACCAAAATGGCAGCCCCTCACAGAAAACAGGTTTCAGGAAGGGCACAATGTTGCACAGGCAGTAAGGTGTGAGGCAAAAAAAAAAAGAGAGAAACCGCCTTGCCTGCACCAAGGTGAGAGGAGATGGAGGAGGTGCTCCAGGTACTTGAGCAGAGGTTCCCCCACAGCCCTTGGACACCACATCTGGGCAGATATCCAACACTGCAGCCTGTGGAGGACCCCATGCTAGTGCAAGTTTACCTGAAGGACTGCAGCCCATGGGGTGGATCCATGCTGGAGCAGGGGAAAAATGTGATGAGGAAGGAGCTGCAGAGAAGAGCTGTTATGGACTGACCGTAAACCCTCATTCCCCATCCTTCTGCGCTGCCCCGGAAGGGGGGCACAGAAGGGGGGACAGGGAAGGTGTTGTTTTAATGTCTTTGTTTTTTATCATCTGCTTCTATGTTGATTTACAATAAATCAAATTTGTTTTTTCCCAGTTGAGTCTGTTTGGCCCATGATGGTAACTGGCAAACTATCTCCCTGTCTTTACATTGACCCATGAGCTTTTTCATCTTATTTTCCCTCTGTCCTGCCAAGGAAAGGGAGTTAGACAGCTGCCGGCTGGTCATCGGGCATCTGGCATCTGGCCAAGATCAGCCCACCGCACTTCATACACTGAGTATTTTCACAGATTTAAGGTTCTGCTTCTGATGACACAGAGAAGAGTCTCAGTTTCGACTGAGCTCAAACAGTTTCACACCCAGAGCAGACTTAAGCCCCATCAGGATCAATAAGCTCGATGTTCTTCTGCCTCCTTTTTCTGAGGGCTTGATCTCACAGGCACTCTCAAGCACCTGTAGCAGATTGAAGTCTGTACAGAGTGCCACTGTAAGTACCATTTAAAAAATAAAACCTGGCTGCAGGAAGGCTGCAGGTCCCAATTACCCAGTAATTCAAGCACTGATGCAACACGTGAGAGGATACAGTTCAATTGTCTTTCAAGAGTAATCCAACTCCTATTGCCATGTAAAGTGCCACAGCCATCAGAGCTACATCATGGGGTATGTTTTATTCTTGCTGCTGAAACCATAAATAGTAATCCGTAAGACACCCCATTCTCCCTGTTATTAACTTTCTTAAATATCTCTCTCCTCATCACAGTAAATTTTGTGGATTCCACCCCAGACAGGGCACTCTGCTTGTGCGCTACATGGGTGGCTACAGATCAAGTAAAGGTTCAGCCTGGGAGACGGACACGCATGCAGGATTTTGGCATAGCAATGCTTAGGATACAGCCTTTGCTTCCTTTTTCACATCTCAGCATGACTGCTTCCTCCACAATTTACATTAGAAAAATAAGCAGTGTTGTGAATTTAATGATGTCTTCGCCTTTCACTGACAACAGATCATGCTTGTTAAAGAGTTTTTTTGTTTGCTATTGTTTTACATCTAGTTTCCAGCACTACCTAGTTTTACACATTTCTTTCCATTCAGCTGAGCAAAAAAAGCTATCGTAGTAGCTTGAAACAAAACCAAAAAACGCTTCTTATTCATTTTCCTCCACTGCCTGGGAACCAGATTTATGAAACACTATGAAACAGATATGAACTATTTTATATTACAGAATTTTCCCCTCCTCCACTATGGACCCTGCTTTTTCTGTTTGCACTGGAAGGGGGCTAAGTCTGTTTATGTGAGCCAGGGCACTCCTGAAAACAAGATTATAAACCTCAAGTGGTTACAGCAGAGAAATATTTATTTTGTTTAAAATAAATGGAGCAACTCTTGGATTATAACTGAAGTCATACGTTATAAATCAGCTTATTGAATAACACAGCCTTGGAACAATCACTGTTCTGGGACACAGCCTTCTACTACGTAGTGAAACTTCCACAGAAACAGCTATGGTCTATGTTGCTAATAATAAACATTGAAGAACTAGAAATGCTTTTCATTTCTGCTTGCTGGCCCTTTTTAAATGGCTTTGGGCCTAACCCTTGGTATTACACAAGCCAGACACAAACTAAAAGATATCTTGAAGGCTAAACCAATAGGAATTTCTTTCATGCCCTTTACTGAATTGGTGCTTTCTCTGCTATCATTAACGTATTATCTTCCATTAGTGGAGCTTATGCTTTTCATGCTGTGAGAACCTAAACTCCGGACAGAACTGCTAAGATGCTACATCTGCAGGATAGAACTCTCGTGGGCTTGTTAATATTGTAAAGAGAAAAGCAGTAGCAAACCTCATTATCATCAGAAGGGTGAAAGAGTCTCAGGAATAAAAATAAAAATAAAAAAAATGGAGGGTCCTCACTGTCAAAACAGGGGCAGTTAGGTACCCTGAATTTTCCACCACTCCAGACACGTCAATCAAAGATAACACAATGCAAGAATATCTGAGTGACACTTCAAGCTGCATTCATAAGCAACCTGCCTCATTCAAAGTCAATGAAGAGACAGGACTTACAAGCCCACACTGGAAAGTTATTGAAATGTGACTGACATCTCAAAGGAAAAGTGTCAACGGGATAGCATGACCCTGTGCTGAAACACTGCAAGGTTAATCAAAGTTATGGCAGTCGGGAGCTATAAAGACCCTACCTTAGATTGAATTCTTGTAGTCACAGTAGCAATTGGGCCACTATCTCCTTTTCAATTCTTCTCCCACTGACATTTGCACCCCAAGTTTGTGTCATTTGTCCACTCTTCCTTTGGTTTCATTTTAGAAAGATACTGGTGGATGTCGCCTGAGAGAAGGTTTTATGCATCTGAGTAATGATAGATCTCTCATTTTCTCCTCTGGGACACACTGTACTATTAACACATGATATAAGACAGTAAATATACCATTGAGAGATTAAAAGAAAGTGCTATAAATTGTACAGTTATGCTCAAAAGAAGGTAGGTAAAGTCTGAGGTAAAGGATCAGTAGAAGTCCTCTGAGCCCACACCCTGTTGTTGTTTGTGTATAAAGACTTTCCCCTTCCCCCCTCCCCCCGCCTCAGTACTTTGTGTAAATATGTTAGCAAGTATCATTTTTATTCAGTGCTATTATGGTTAAAATGTAGATCTATCCATTTAGCTTAATCACTCTCTGCAAAGTAACAAAGATAAATTAAAGAATACAAGATACAGCCAATGCAGTAGTTATGTTCACAGTTACAAAACATAATCCATAAGTAATTTAAGCAAGACATGACTTACTTTTATAATAAAAATGAAAAAAAAAATATTTCTCTGGTTTATTTTCTTCCTGGATGGCATATTTTTACTTTCTAGAGTTTGCTTCAGATGTTTCTTGTTTTCTTATTCTGTCAGCCCATAGCAATATCTCAAAGATACAAATAGCACCTTCTTGACACTGCATATCATTAGGTAAAAATGCTAGTGGCCCTATTCTGTTGGTTTCATTCCCGCTCCTCCTCCTTTTCTAGAAGGCAAACAGTCTAGAAAGTAAATATGCTTCTTCCCTAGAGCCTAAGGACCTAGAAACCCTTTTCCTTCCACAGACTCACTGTCTCATTTCTAAATCACTGCCTGCACTGAATGTCACACAACATTTCCATTATGGAATCAGTCCTCCAGTCAATTATTTAATTAAAGGAAGATTTACCAAATAATCTCCCTTTCTCCTCCAGTAAAAGGTAAGAGCAAGATGATAACAAAATATTTGTTTCTTTATTATTAATTATTTTTTAAACCAATGACGGGGAAACTTCAAATGGAGGAAAGATCACCTTGGGAATATATTATATCAAACACGACCGGCAAGGACTTTTCTTTTAGGAAGAATAATGGTTTAATGTTTAATTAATCCTATCCATTTCTGCATTTATGGGAAGGCAGAGAAGAAGAGTCTGCTTTATAATGTGGAAAATTAAATATTAAAAACTTTGTGCCTATTTGACTTTACATTTTCTTGTTATGAATGGGTATTTTCACTTTATTTCACTTTCTTCAAACTACGAGAGACAGAAGCAATTACTGCAGCTCTGCTGAACAAAGGTATTCTCAGTGTACCTCTGATACTGCCTTGCCAATCCCAAAACAAAACAAAAAATTAAAAACCATTTAGAATATTAATGGAACCTTTAAAACTCACATTCAAAGTGACACAGGTTACTTAAGATTAGAGAACGCTGGGGAGAACTTTAGAAAAGCTGAACAAAGTTCTGCCTTTAAAAAACTCAACAGATAAAATTCAGTGTAGACAAGAGGCCATACACACTGGACGAAATAATGTGAATTGTCCCTATGTACAAATGGGTTCTAAATTAAGTGCACCTATTCAGAGAAAAAGATGTGGAAAGTATTTTGGACAGTTCAATAAAACCATTTGTTCCATTTACAACGGTAGTCCAAAAGCCCAACAATATTATTAAGACCCAAAGAATTCAGAGTATTAAAAGAGAGAACAATAATGAAAATAAAGCCCTTAAGTACAGTGTCCTTAAATAGTCTATGTTCTTGCCTTGTCTCAAAAAGAATTTAAAAAAAAAAAAAAGAAAAAAAAAAAAGGTCATGCAGAGGAAAGCAGCAAAATAATGAAGATGGTTAGAAATATGACAGCTCCTGAGCTGGGAGAAGGATGGAGCAGAGGTATGAATGACCTCTCTGAGTGTTTCACTTCGCAGCCCTTTCTGCTTCCTTTCCACTTCTGAATGGTACTTTTGAATTTGCCCATTACTGCAAGAGCCCCAACATGCTGCCACTCCAGCACGAAGCACACCCCAAGGCCCGGTCCCCACATGGTTCACAGCCCTGCTCCAGCTGTGCCTGCACCTCCTCCACACTGTGCCTGCAGCCTGGGGCAAGTCACCGGCCTTCAACCCCTTACTCACCGCATGGACACTGGGAGGCAGGGCAGGCTCAAATCCAAATGCTAAAAGTATGTATGTTTTAGTACATACTACTTAAAGTAGTATGAATAATGAAATCTTTATTGCAGGCCTTAGGTACTGCTGGGTGGGAAATTACCTTTTGCAAAATTTCTTCCACATTTCTCCCCTAGCACAGGGTGGTCCCCTCTGTCCCTTGTGCCATTCTTCCTCCACTTCATCCTTTCTCATGTCCTAGTCATTTTCTCCCATATCCACTTCTGACTCAGTTATCCCTCCTTTTCCATTTCTCTTTGTTCACTCCTTAAGTTCTGTGTCTCTTGTCTTCACAAAGGTCTGGGAGGTTAAATGGAGGCTAAATTGAATACAGTTTTAAGCCTCCCATAGTAAATCATCTCTCCCTTCGACTGCTGAGTACTTGATCTTCCTCTTGAGAGAAACAGCCCAGTGGGCTGCCGGCAATTGGCTGTGCTCTGTGTTCCACCCAATACTTTGAATCTGACTTGTTTGATTCACACTCAGCCTGACTACAAAATTAAAATCCACCCTCTTGTCCCACCTGCTAGTGGTCACTTCCTCACAGCCTGGTCTTAGGGTGGGCATGCCCTGATGTGCAATTTTTCGGCTCTGTACTTAAATTTAGCATTGATTTAGTTAAAATTTGCATGGAAAGCCTTCACAATGGGAAAAGGGCTACTCCAGCTCACATTAAAATCAGTTAGGAATGTCACATAGCCTTATTAGGAAAATATTAGTTGCTACATTTAGCTTTTAATTTCTCGGTTTGATTTAAACCATGTTCTGTTCTGACCTCCTCCTTGTTACTCAAATGATGCTGCAGTGTTAAAGTACTTCCCCTCTCCCTGAGACCATTTAAACTTCAGAATTCTTCTTCCCTCAGACTCCCAGAGGTCTACTTACACTCCTCCAGAATTTCTGGTGATTGCCCTTTATCCTTATTGATTATTGCCAATTTTCTACTTTCTTCCATGCTGGTTTCTCTTTCCCTTATTTTAGCGGTTAACAAAGCAAGAACAAGAGCCAAAGTCTGCCACCCAAGTGTCTCTGCTGTAAACCCCATTAATTTCTAGGCACTTTGCATTTAGTTTAGTATTGCTGGTGTTACATTATGCACCTATTACAAACTGTGACGCCTGTGTGTAAATGTCAAAGGACACAAACCTCTGTAAATACATGACACTAATAATAGTCCATCTAGAATAGGCACTGAGACAACTTTCATTTTATATTATTTCCTGTAAGTAGGACCTAGCATAGATGGCCCTGACAGCCAGCCTGGAGGCCTGAATTTCTAATTGTAACTTGGCTATTGGCTTGTTCAGTGAAGTTAGGAGAGCTGCGTCCTTCTCTTCCCATCCATAAAGTCAAGGTTACCTCCCCTGAAAAGTTTTTAAATCTACTCAAGCAAATGTCAAAGTAAGAAACAAGTATTTATGATTTTTTAATCACTGGGAGGTTTTAAACAAGCCATTCTTACAGAGCCAACCCCAAGATTATACTTGAGCTGTGCTGATTAGCTGCTATTTTATGGGTATGCATAGCCAGTATTTTGTGTAAATATATTGGTTTTTATGTCTCTCAGGTGTTCTGGCTAAAAAGTCAGCTGTTTGGTTGCAACCCAAGAGAAGATTTGTGGCTGCAAAGCCCCCTAAATTTTCCCCCTAAAAAAGGCTATCATTGTAGAGAGGCTAACTCAGTATGTAATCTAGAAAATGGAGTTGTCTGGCAAGGAATTTATTATTACAGAAATCTTGAAAGAAAATAGAGGTTTCAGATCCAAACCAGATATCGTGGCCAATAAACTGAGAATTAGAAACAGGCAACAAGTTGGCCTCCCTTCTAATGAAAGCCCATTAGGGACACCAATAGACTGTGACTGCTTTTCTTACTAACTTTATTAATTAGGACCCTCAGGAAATTCAATAGTAAAAAAGAGTGTGAGAGGGAATGTTTGCCAGAATTGCTGCAGCGTGTGTCAAACCCCCTCACTTTTAAGATGTGTACACAAACCAGCAACACTTTATCTATTCCAGTGCAACTGAGCTCAGTGGGAAAATTCCACTGAGTTCAGTTCACATATCAATTTACACTTAAGGGTAAAGTGGTTAAGTGTCATGTCTAATTGAATTGTTTTTATTATAGGTTCTGGTTTCTCTAAACAGCATGGCATTCAGTCCACTAAGGATGCCATACATGGGTAGCTCAAACAAGTTAATTTTGTTGGAAGTTATGAAAAAGAGAAAATATTTTAATACTTTTTCCCCCTTCTTTTTACTGCTTATTTTTACAGATTGGGGTGTTCAGAATACTGCTTCCAACAGGAATAAAGAGCATCACCTTGCATTTTAAGTAGATTTTGGGTGGGGTTTACTAGTTTATTTTACTTTTTTCTTTTGGAAAAAGTCTAAAAAGTTAAAAGAAAAAGGCGGGTTGGGGAGGGGAGGGACTGGATCTAGGGCAGAGGCAATGCTATTCTTGATTTACATCTGTCCCATCCTGATAGCCCATTGTTACAGAATCAATATTTAGAGCAAGTAACTCAGGGAGGATGTTTCAAAAAATATATATGCATTTCTGATCTGAAAAATTCAATCTTTCGCGACATGAGCCAAAGACAGCTAGACATTTGAAATAGTCCCTTATAATGAAATTGTACCCCCTTTCAATACAAGGAGCACCCAAAAAACTCCAACAGGTACTTAAACATTAAAGCAAGTTTGTATTTGAACTAACACTAGACTAAATATTTTTTTAATGAAGAAAACTCAAAAACAACTAAGTAAACCAACAGAAATAAATTGGGATTATAAAGGAAGTTCCCTTTGGTGTCTCCCAAATCATATATTTGAAAGCATTTTCTTCTCTCTAGAATTAGTTTCAGACCAAATGATTCTATCTGGGTTACAGCATACTCCGTGCAGTAGGCCCTAGGTGCCTCAAAAGTTTTCTTTCCATCACCACTGCACTTCTGCAGCATTACTGTTCCCTGCCCTTTCAACCAGCTCCCTGCCCTCTACTCATGCTACAGGCTCCTGCTTAGCAGACACACGCTCTCTACCCTCTGCTCTGGGATCTCACCTACGTGAGAAAATAAAGCTACCTCCCTCCTACCTCGTCACTCCCTTTTTAGAGGAACAAAGACACGAAAGTAAATGCCATCCATCACACACGTACATTCAGGAACCAGTGCTGTTCTCTGTTCTTCTCACAAAACATCAATGCAGGCAAGAGGGCTTCATGACGGTAATTGGGACAACCACACTGGAACATACATCACTGTCTGTATCTGGTGCTATTTTGTATGCTCCGCGTGAGGATCTGAAGTGGTGACATTCCACTGGACGAATGGTTTTTCAAAATAATACTAATTTATTCCCGCAGCCTTGTACAATCTGCACTGAGAGGTAGTGGCAACAGATTGAACAGTACTACAGATCTCTCCAGCACAGACTCTTCTCCTACAAATGCAGAATTAAGTATTCATGAGGAGATTTCAAAGGTCTAAAATGACTGTAGAGCTTTTAAGATGCGACACTCTGAACTAAGTCACTGTCAAATAACAAGTCACAACTGGAAAGGCAAAATTTATCTCCTGAATATAACAGATATTTGTAATTATTTTTCCCTATCTTTACTTTCAAAAATTAACTGAACTAAATTTCCAAAAAGCAACAGAAGTGACTGACAAAAAAGAGTAACTGAAATGAAACAAAAGAATAAATGATTGGCACTAAACAGAACAGTTCTCTTCCCTTCCAGCCTTTTTTTTTTTTTTTTTTTAAATCTAAGCATACAACAAAATGGCTGCTAGTTACACCCTTCTGATCAAGAAAATATGGGTCTGTTTTTTGAAAAAAAAAGCTTTTGAAGCTCAGATTGATCCTTCATAACAAATACTTTACAAAGAGTACAATTTTTGAGACTAATTTTTATTACATACTTTTTTTAGCACTGCCAATAACTATGAAATCCCCCAGAAATAAAAAATAAAACATAAAAAAAAAAAAAACTGTGTTTAACTCAACTTACATGCACCAAATTCCACCAAAGTTTTCCTTAAACAGAGCAATATGGAAATGATCTAGCTGAGGTAACCTAAAGCATTCCAGCACATCTGGACACTTCCCATAAAGCACACCTGAGGAACCAGACTGAACTCACAGTTACGTATATTCATTGGGGTAGCACTAATATGTGTTCTTGTACAGGAATAAAACAGATGGAAACTCAATGTGGCAATGCTGAGAAAGTCACAACCGTCGTTGCTTAAATGCCTCCATGCCAGGAATAATAAAGTCCAAGAGACAGATGGCCTAGACCAAGCAAAGGGTGCTGTCACTCCAGCTCTATGGTAGTCTCCACAACACAGAATCAAGTCAGAATATAAAGTTGAATTTTTAGCTCTGCTGGACACTCGAGGAGTGCTCGCTGCAGTGAGTACTCAAGGAATAGATAATATTCTATAACTTGCTGTTTGTTAGTGTGTGACTGCACCCTGTTGTATGGATGGCATACACTGTGCAGAGGTGCAAACCCGTATATGCAAGTCACACACTGACTTGAGATTTGCTGTGCATGTTTTTTCATTACTTTGTGTCCAAAATCAAAATAAACTATACTTATGTCAAAAACAACCTTGCTAAAAATCCTCCTTCTGCAAGCTTAGATTTGACATTACTGAATAAAGGAATGGAGGGTAGATTTCAACTCAATCAAATTGCAGGACACTGCTTCTTATTTGAGGGATTGCTGGGAGATGGAAAGAGAGTTTGATTTCAGTTTTGCTTATTATCTGGAGAGGGAAGGGGGAGGGGACCACTTATTTGTTTCTTTGGCTGGAAGGGTGTTTTATTACACATAAAATGGCAAATGCATTGACGTATTTATTTCCCAAGGGAAGTGACAAATCAGTATATACCAGGAGAAACTTTGTCACTTCTCCTAGAACAATCCCCTCTGTTGCTCTGGGTGACTGCATATGCTCTGCCAACATTTTTTTTTTTTTTTGCACAGCTTTTATGATGCTTGCCATTGGGTTACCGACATCACAGATAAAACACCCCACACACAGAGCCAACGCACACAGACACACTGGGGAACTTGAGAGGGTTCTGGTTTCTTAGCTCAACTTAGAGAAAAATCAAAGCTGCTTTATTTTTCTCTTCCTAGCATCTTCAGCACCTCTTTTGCACTCACAGTGATATGATGTAGAACATGTTTTTCAACAGGTTTACAAATAAGTGTTGGGAAAAAAGGTGGTTTAGTGTACTAGTTTATCAAACCTTTTTCATATAGACTTTCTTATATACACCCTGCTACTTTGCCATATAAGACTACCACAGCGGTTATGGATGCACCACTTTGCTACTATAATTGAAAAAATTATTTTGGGTTGATTAGCAACCCAAAGTTGTTCTACAAAGCCAAACTTTCCAAAGAAATTTTTTAAACACAGGAGTAATTACACTGATTTTTCACTACTTGTGAATTTGCATTAAATTATAGTTCTCTAATTTGATACCTATACTCTTTTGTTCAGTTTTCAGTTCAGGCTTTTTTAAAGAGTGTAATACTCTAAGTGTATACAACACTTAAAATACTGCATTCAGAGCCAAAGACTCTTCCCTGAAAAGGTGTTCTTTCCACTCTGAGGCAGAAAAAGAAAATGTGTCATGCCAGTCTTCTTAACTGTTTTAATGCTTTCATCTTGTGGATTTTACATTGTGTGGGGTTTGCGGTGGTGGGGGTGAGTTCTTTGCTGAGTTTTGGGTGGGGTTTTTTTGAGTTGTTTCCATAATGTGTCTGCGAGCACCTTTATGGAAATATTTTGCCTCAGAAAGTTGGTATATGAAGTGGCTGATGAAATAGAATGGACCAAATTAGATCAATGGGTCAAAGCCATATTGAAAGTAAAAGGGCACAATTCTATTGCTTTCAATGAAATTCAATGATATTCAGGATTATAGCAAAGCATCATAATATAAAAAGATCTTATGTGATATACCATATCTGGCAACTATGGAACTGACAGAATAAATGACAAAATCTGTCTGCATGAAGTATGCCTTCTTCAGCAAGCTGCTGCATTGATTATAAAAGCTGCTGGAACTTGTAACTTGTTCCATAAAAGTAACGTACATGCAAGCAGCTGATGCGTGAGTAATTTACTCGAATCAGGTCTCTTCATTGCTACACTTCAGCTAATAATGGAAATGCAAAAGTTGTTTGGCACAGCAGAAATCTCCCTTAGCTGGAGAAAAGCTGTTGGGTCCTGCTATTCACAGTATTTGATCTTAAAACACTAGAGGGCCGCACACCTTGAAATGTCTGTACATTTCCATCCTGTTATGCAAGCTGGCTTTCATAGTCTCTGCTGTCTAAAGAGATTGCAAATTTTGCTTTTCTCTAGTGTCACCACCCCCGCTGCCATTCTGCAATGGCAGAGGTAGCATTACTGCAACTCTCACAGTTTCAGTTGTATCTGGTAAACAGTCTTTTTTCTACAATTTTCTTCCATTTAAAATAAGCACGTTGTGGTCCTCTATAGCACTGTCCTCACAAACATGGACTTTATTGATTCTGAAGTCATGTAAGTGAAAGACAAAAATAAAAAGACACACAATGAGGATGAACAACAACTGCACAGGGGAACTTCAATTTCTGTTTTGCGTATGAGACTTAACTAAGTGAAGCTTCCTGTGGTGGCAACAGACTATTTGTTGTGATTGACTGTCCTTTGTCTCACCTTTGCTGTTACAGAAGTAAGAAGAAAAAAGAAAAAAAAACTGAGTAAAGGACTGCAAACATGCCGTGTTTTTTTTTCTCCCTCTTCAATAAAAGGAAGAAATAGTCAGGCCAAGGGAAGTTGCCCATTTCAAATTTGCTTTGGATCATCTTTCAGGATTTATCACATATTTTGTAGCATCTTCTGTGCTTTTTGGCTCTTAGTCATAAGAATGTATGAGTGTTTTGAGGGAAGAAGGCCATGTGGCTTGTAAATAAAATATACATTCAGCTCCCTCATTGAAGGGAAGACTCTGAAAATATCACCCAGGTGGACTCAAAGTGATCTGAAACCAAAAAAAAAAAAAAAAAAAAAAAAACGAAAAAAAAAAAAAAACCAACTTAACATGGTTATTTTTATAGAATGCTCTCTGAGAAGTCTGCAGTGCTTGAGGTTGTCACTGTTTGTTTTTCTTGCCAGCAGACTACTGAATTGTGATCTCTGCTTTGCCCGAGGAAGGTAAAGACAAATTAAAGTTGCTGGGTCTGTCTACAGCGGGTCACCTTGGAAGGGGCAACCCTTAAAGAAACTACTTCTCTCTGAGAGATGATTTCTGAAAAATAAAACAATATGTATGTGGCTTAAGAGTCAGGAAGACAAAACACAAATGTATCTAAGAAGATAAGCATATAAAGCAGGTATTTTCTGGGTAAAGCAATATGTACAATCAGATAAATGGGAAGAGAAAGCATGCAGTTACACAGCTATCGACGCGGGTGAGGAAAGGTTCCAGCAGTTTATATTATTTGTACCAAAGTGAAGGAAGTTAGTTACACACACTGGCTAAAACAGGTCCAAAAGCACAGTTTAGCTAAGAGACAGGTGGGGAGAAATAATCCATGGAGGGTAAGTGCAAACAAATGCCACAAACCCAAAATTCCCTATTAAGAACAGGGACTGTCCAACGACTTCTAGTTCTGGTGTTATTTAAATGATATGCATTCACAATATAACATCAAAATTGAATTTTAATATTCAAAATTATTAAAAGGAAATTTAAGAAGCCTATAATTAAAACTAACATCTACCAAAATTTTAAAATTCTGATGATCTGAAAAGATTTTTTTTTTCATTTTCTCACCAGATATTTGAAATCAGTATTCAAAAAGAAAGAGCACATATAGTGCGAGTTCTATGTACTTTAGTTCCGTGGAAGTTCATAAATACTTTACAAAGTAACTCTGAAAAACTTCTGACTTTATGTCTCGATTTTACTGTCAGCCAGTACTCATCTGCCCCGATTTAAAAAGCATGAACTGATTTTAAGGATTTAACTTCTGAAATGAGACTTAAACTATGTACATTCACTAAAGCTCCTGAACCTTTCAGGCACTTACAGTTAAATAATAAGAAAAGCAACTGTCAGTCTCCATTTAAAGAGCATAAGATGTTTGTTTGGTTACTCTGATCAATTCATAAACAGTGAGTGTAATAAACCTAGTTTCTTTCCCACAGAACAGTTCATCTGTTCTCTAGTGACTTGCCTGATGTGGAGATGAAATCTTGGAAAGAAAGGTTATTACGCTTCTATTAACTAAAAACCTGTCCTCAGCAGTTAAAAATATGTCACAAATTAAGAATAATTAACCTTAAATCCATCCACTATATTTCTGACTGAGTTAGTTTTATCTTCTAGGTTTAGACAAGGCAGATGAGTTTTGGTGACAAATATTTATATTTCTTTTAGGAGCTCCTAATCTGAGCTCCCTTTGCCTTTAAGCTGTGGACCACAATAACCTCACCTTTTCTGAAGGTCATCTTCCAAACATGGATGTTTGATGCAACATTGAATATCTAGGTTTGGAGAACTACATTATGCTCATTTTTTATTTTTTTTTCATAGCAGACCTCTTACTCTCTTTCCCTTTCCTCTTTTGTGTCTGCAGAAGAACAGCGGACAACCCACAGATGAGAGTTTACAGTGGAATAATTGCAATATTGAATATTCAAAACCTAATCCTCCACGTTTTCATTCACAGATACCTGCAGAAGGAATGAGTGGAGCAACTATATATCCCTAAAAATACCTGAACCTTTTTTCACATCTGCCCTCATTTTTGTCACCATTTTTATAAATGTAGGCCACACGGGGCCTCCAGACAATCCCTCTTTCCTTTGCCAGCATGCGTTCATCCTCAAACCATTTCTGCCCTGCACACAAAGGTGTACACATAAAGTCACACGAAGAGGAAGATGTATTGCTTCGAAGAAAAGATGCAGGAGACCTTTCACTCTTCCTCCACTCTAGTCACACAGAGGCTTGGCTGATCATAGTAAAATCTTAGAATAAACCTGAAAAGAGAGTCATTCAAGTATCTTTAAGGGGAGAAAGTTGCTAGGATCACTGCTTCCATGGGAATTCTGTGAATGGAAAAGGTGTAGACTCCCATGAAAGGAGTCCAAACCTATTCAAACACAGCCCTGAAAAAATTTGTCATCCATTGGGTAATTTCCACCTAAGCCAACGCAAACAATCGGCTCATCAGACTCTTATGTTTATTAAAAGAACAAAGACCGTAAACAAAATGTACTGGATAAGGAATCTATGGCACGAATAATCATTGTACTGCCTGACAGAATGGATTAGCAGCAGAACTCAAAATACCTTCAAAACAATTTCATTATGAAATCTGCTAATTTACCTACATTGTGAAAGAATTAAGGATTCTGAGGTTTTAGCAGTAATTTAAAAAAAAAAAAAAAATCCAATAGTGGATGAAAGCAATAAACACAAATGGCAAATCACAGAGAACTTCATTTTCTGAACTATAAAGTAGTGGGAAAATCGACAACTAACAGCTGACCTGTTTTCTTGCTTTCTGTGCTGTGATCATTGAGGTGAAACTCTCTGACATATTCCTTTAATTTTTCAAAAGCAAGAAAATGAATAAAACACCCTTTCAGTGATCCTGGTATTTAAATAAATGACATTTATAATAGGAATGCACTTTTGCCTCCACTTTAGAACCCTTTTTTTCTCCTTTCTGAACAGCAGTTGCCTATGACAAGGAATGACAGACCATTTCCATTTCTATCTCTGATTCCTGTAGCCAGGTCATACTGTCACATGCAGAAGGAGAGAAAGAGGGCAGCTAATTCTGGCACCAAGGTCTTATCTGCACTAGGCAGTGAGCTGATGGACTGGCACCTGAAACCAAGCATCCAGGCCCACCTTGCCCACATCCAAGCATCCCACAGCAAAGTGATTCCATTAATAGCCGAGTCTTTTGTTTCTGCATTCAGCTGTAATTGATGAGGACAGAGTCCACGATTCCAGCATTTGCTCCTAGTCAATTATGAACAAATTTGGCTTACCCTCAATGAGAATGTATGAAGGCACTGGAGGACTATCAGCATTTGGGTGGCTTTGTCTATGCTCTTCCCAGTGCATGGGCAAGTTCTGACCCAGGAGAAGGCAATCCTCAGCAGATTCTATTTCTCTCCTTCAGTCTAGACCTAATGATCTAAAAGTGTTTCTCTAAAGAGAAATGCCAGGCAGATAAGGCTAACTTTGAAATGAATTGTGCAATGTATGCATATTTGTGAATTTATTATACAACTCTCTCCATCATTTCAATGGGCTATTGATACTGGCTTAGATGAAGTTTAATAAATGAATACAGTCTTTGGACTAGTTTGCAGTTTGAGGCTGCTGGCAACTATATAAAAAAAAGCCTTACAACAAACCACACAATTCCTCAGCATTATGATCCTATACATCTAGGAACAGCTATTGTGAGTGGCAGTGGCTGTCTAAGAATATCTGCATGTTTATTGTTCCCCCCTGAGGCAATAAGCATTGTCTGAAAGGAAAGCTCTGTGTCTTGACTATCCCTTGAGAACTATAATTACAGCTATAGAGGAATATACCATACTGACTCTCAAGTAATTGAAAAAGACTGACAGGCAAATGCTTTCTGTGTCCATTGCTCTGGGATCAGATCCTCTGAAAGTTAAAATACATAGGCAATGGGCCAATTTAGCCTCAGAGTTAGAGGATTGAATATACCAACATCAATAGAATTATAGCTTTCCATATTGTTCCTGATTTTGGCCCAGTGCCTTCAAACAGAACCAAAATAAGTACTGAAAAAAACAAGCACTGCATTTCCAACATTGTTAATTCTAAATAATAACCACAGATTTTGGCATACAGCTGAGAGCTTTTTCTAACTAAATAGACCGTATCTCCTGTTCATAGCTCCAACAGTGAAACCGAAGTCCATAGACTTGACAGAGAATCCAGGCTGAGGACATGACTAACTGAAACACACAGGCAAAGATAAATAGAATTTGAGAAGCTGAATAATACTTTAAATTTTACAGCAAGTTCATAATAGAACTCTTTAAGATTGTTAGGAAACTACCTCAAGCCACAAAGATCTGCTCAAAAAAAAAAAAAAANGTCAAAGTGCAAAATGTATATGTGAAGAAAATAATATGGACTACAGGATTACTTCAGATTAGATTATCATCATAACATGCATGAATTAGGGGCATTCATGGTTCTCAGAAACGTTTTCTGTAGGCAGCCAGGATAAATTAGTGGCCATCACCAAAGTCAAAGCACCCCTATAACTTATTGCAATGGATTAAGATTTTACCCTTGATTCAAGTTAAATTATTTCTATGCTTAAGTGAATTCCACAAGAGACAAAAGATTTCTGACAAATCCAGTTTCATCTTCTGAGTCAACTTTCTCAAAGACAAATGCAAATAGAGTCAAATGTTGTATCATCCCACTTTTCCCATTTTTTGTATTATAAAAGACAAGCCATGAATTTGTTGGTTTGTCATTTGTTGGTTCACATAGATAATAGAGTTAAAAAGGGTTTTACTAATTATCAGTTAAGGTAGTAAGCATTCAAGAATTTTAATTAAGACAGAACATTTTAGGTATTTTAATACCTAGAATGGATTGACATTCTTAAAAAGAACAGTCCCTAGCATTTTGTAATGCGAATTAATCTTATATATGTGTAGCATCAGGAATTTCATCATCAAGCTCATGAATGATTTTATTATAAAACCAACACATTTCTTCAACATACTAGCAAGAAAGTGCCCTAACAGAGTATATAAATATTAAACCTATCTAAGTGCAAACCATAGGGCTGCATTTTCTAATCAGAAGTAAATGACATCATACTTGGGATGATCTCCTCTATAATTTATCAGTAACTGAACATGCAGCAAGATAACTTGAAAATATGCATGGATATAGCATAACCGTATTAGTAGTTCATTTACATGCTTTTAAAAACATCAAAATTGAGGGTGAAATGTGAATCAATATAAAATAGAAATGTAAAAATGGTCTCAGTGTAAAATTCTTTAAGATGTCAAAGGATATTTCACTTCTATTAGGATTTAGAGAATAATGAGGAGACATGGATCCCTTTCCCATCTCTATTGTTCTAGTTTTGAAGTTCTTCATAGGAGGTTGTCTCTATTTTGAAACAAGTAATAAAGCAAGAGTAGCTAGAAATAATGTCTGTAAAGGTGATATTAGCCCTATCACCAAAATTTTTAGAGCTGTTTAACACATCTTCTGATACTGCCAAAATGTAGGGGAAAAAAAAAGGCTATCTACCTTGCTTTGAGATACCCCAGTAGCTTTTGCTCTATTGAAAAAATGCTAGTCAATTCTTCTGAAAGAGAAGAAAATCTAAAAAATTAAAATTGTGAACACAAGAGCTAAATAATGAGCCAGATCCACATGAGAAACAGCTATTTGAGCTTAACCAAACTAGAACAAACCAAGAAAACTAATCTAAGTGTCTTGAAGGACTTAATTGAGAATAAAGATTAAGAACAAAAGGATGGCAAAGGACACCAGCAGATATGAGTGATAAGAATTCAGAAAGAGGAACACACGGCAAACTTGTTTGCTTATTTAGAACCCCCAAATCCTCCTAATCATTTTTTTTCTGTACCACAAGGTGTCCAAATTCTTTTACCTCCCATACTCTAATGTATTTCCTCTGTTCCCTGACTTAACTCAACACTTAGGTGACTCACAATGTCTGACTGATTAATAGGCATACCTTTCAGACAGGCACAGCGAAGAAATTATGTTTTAAAAGGCAGCCTAATGCATCCTTCTTTGTTAAATCTCTGATCATTATGGTCTGTTCATGTTAAAAATTGCTTAGCATTGTGCCTGTGTGTGACAATAAACACAGGGTTACATTTCGTAAACAACTAGAAATTCTTCATTTGTAATTTTGTTAAAGATTTAGTACTATTTACTGGGTTTCAGTGCTTTCAACAGTTATTGTACTAATCACAGCTGCATTATATTTTGATGATGATAAACCACAAACTATATTCTGATACATTTATAATTCTCTGTAGGCATACAATAGATTGAAGATTGGCAGAACAGGATATAATAGAGCTGAAAAGACAAAACACTTGAGCATCATTTTATCATGCTAGCAAACCTTCCCTATTCTCATGAAGAAAGGAAGAGCAAAGGTTTTATAATGAAAACTTGAATGGCTTAGTGACAGCACTTCTCAACTCCTCATCCCTTCGTATGATGTTTTAAAAGCAGACTGACCAACCAGCTCTTTGGAGAAAAATCCTTTTGAGGACTGGTCCTTTTGAGAAAAAAAATGTTTCATACTGTTCCAAAATGAGTCAGACCCAATTTTAGTAGAACTGTGTCTGGCATTCTATTCGTTGGTGACCTTATTTCAGATGAACATCTGCTTTTCCATTTCATATTCAGTTTCTTCAAGAGATACCTGAAAAAGCTGTAGTATCAGCTTCTCACACTAGCTTTTCTCTTCCTGACTGCTCTTTCTATCCTACTCTTAATACTTTGTAATTTAAGGTACTTCATGGGTAAAAGAGTAGAAGGCAGGGGGGTGGAGGTGGGGCAGAATAAAATATCACACATATGACCAGTCTCACACATACGACCAGTGTTTCCTGGGATACAATGTTTTTATACTGTTGGGCTGCATCAAAAGAAGTGTGACCAGCGGGCTGCAGGAGGTGATTCTCCCCCTCTACTCTGTGCTTGTGAGACCCCACCTGGAGTACTGTGTTCGGCTCTGGACTCCTCAACATAGAAAGGATGTGGAACTGTTGAAACAGGTCCAGTGGAGGACCACAAAGATGATCAGAGGGATGGAGCACCTCTCCTATGAGGACAGGCTGAGGGAGCTGGGGCTGTTTA
>VXBW01006614.1:1979175-2048603 GCA_013400375.1 Thinocorus orbignyianus
AGGGACTCTTTGTCAGGAAGTGTAGTGACAGGACAAGGGGTAACAGTTTAGAAGTGGAAGAGGGGAGATTTAGATTAGATCTTAGGAAGAAATTCTTTCTTGTGGGGGTGATAAGGCACTGGAACAGCTTGCCCATAGAAGTTGTGGATGCCCCATTCCTGGAGGTGTCCAAGGCCAGGCTGGATGGGTCTTTGAACAGCCTGGTCTAGTGTGAAGCATCCCTGCCCACGGCAGCGGGGTTGGAACTCAATGATCTTTAAGGTCCCTTCCAACTCTAACCATTCTATAATGATTCTATGATTCTGTATAGTCTTATTACCACAGACTTGTCTCAATGGCATGAATCTACTGGAAATAGAGCTCTTAATTAAAGAGGAATGATAAGATTAAAATTCAAACAAGGGCTGTCTTCAGTTTCAGCTCTGTTAATTTCACATCCATTTTAGAAACGCTGACTCCCTCCACTCTTGCAATGTTTCTCATTCATGTGAAGTCTCTAATTTTAGTTTTCATTTTCACTCAGTTTGTTTCTTCTGTCATAAGAAGAATTAGCATGTTAGTTAGCACAGTTATATCCTTTACACTTCTATTTGCACAAGTGTAATTTCCACTGCACATAGAGTGTTATAAGACTAATTCTCACATTAGCATAAGGCAATCATTTATTTTCTTTGTGTTTAAAGAAGGCTTGTAGTAGATAAATTCAGATGGATACCTGACATAGCTCTCAGACTTCCTACTGTTGCAGGAGTCCAGCACCATAAAACAAGCTCTGAACATTCAAAAATTTACCAGTTTGCAGCCCTGTTTCACAGAGTCATAGAATATTTGAGAATGGAAGGCACTTCTGGATGTCATTTGGTCCAACTTCCCTGCTGAAACAGGGCCACCTAGAGCTAGTTGCCCAGCACTCCCAACACCCCTGGGCAACATGTGCCGGTGCTTGGTCACAGCAAAAAAGATTTTCTGCATGTTCAGGAGGAACCTTCTATGTTTCACTTTGTGCCCATTGCCTCTGGTCCTGTCACTGGACACCACTAAAAAGAGCCCAACTCCTTCTTCTTTGCACCCTCCCTTCAAGGATTTTCACACATTAATATGATCCCTCCTGAGCCCTCTTTTCCCTAAGATGAACAGTTACAGCTGTCTCAGCCTTTCCTCACGGGAGAGATGTTCAACTCCCTTCATCATTGTAGTGGCCCTTCACTGGACTCTATGTCAATGTTCTTGTATTGGAGAGCCTAGAACTGGATACAGTACTTCAGGTATGGCCTTAACAGTGTTTGGATAATATCTCATGCAACAGAATCCATCCCCAAGACTAAGGCTCCTAGATGGTATGGCAAACCAAAAAAAATGGTAAGTATCCAAGCCCTACAATGTCAATGCATTCTCATTTACTTAGGCTATGAATCAGTCCTAGAACTTCAAATTTACAGCCCTTCTGCTGTATAAATTTATTTCAGTCATGTATCATGTTATACTCACAGCACCATAACACTACAGCGTTGCAACCATGTTATTTTGTCATTTGGGCATTCTCAATATCAAAATATAACTTTGTGAGTGGCCTAATAGTGGTACACAAAGAAATACACATCATCATCGTCTGAAGGATGATGATTATCTGAAAGATGATGATGGTATGTATTTGATGATACATATTTTTCTTGTGTTTTTTTACTTTTCCTTTGTAGTGTCATTTTTATATCAGCAAGAGTAAGCAGACTTCTCAAAGAGAGGCATTGGTTTTAGCTAAGGGGAACTTTCACCAAGGAATTTCTCACAACATACTGTTTTGGACAGCTTGGAAGCAGCTCACACAAGTTATGAGTGGAATCTTAAAAATAATTTTCCTTCTATTTCACTGTGTTTCTGCTGAGTTACAAATTTATTATTAAACATTTACCAGTCTTTATTTTCCCATTTCAAAGGCTATATTTAACTATAGAAATATTTTTGTGTTACTTCTGAGTAGGTTTATTCTCCATGTTCATTATAAATGCAAACGTTTATCTAAGTCCCTCTATCTCCTCCCCTCCATTAATATAAATATCTCAGCATAAAGATATACGAATATATAACATACCTCTGTGTGTGTGTTTTCTAGAATGTAATATTTTGCAATGAGCAGCTTAATTGATGTCAGTGCAGCCATGTTAACTCATATCAACTAAGAATCTGGTCTCCTTTTTCCAGGCATGCTTTTGTTCATTCAGCACTGCTTTTGAACGTGCTAAGATTGAATTCCCTGAAAACAGCCAAATTTAGAACAGACACAACATAGGAGCAATGAGTAAGCTTTCTTGTTTGTCCTTGCTTGCTCTCTCCTTCACAATATCCTTGACCCAAAATAACCACTCTTAGGCATAAGATTGTAAATAGTCTCAATGCTCATTCAGCTTTCCTTTTACTGTTGTCTGTAAGCTATTTAATGCGCATGAATTTTTACCTATACAGCAGAAAAAGAATTGATCCAATATTAAATTGATAATATATGTATAGCAGAGACAGCTAAACAGAAATTTGTTTAAAAAAAATCTTTTCAAAACAGTTTTCTTTACTAATTTATTCTGATGTATTTGGTTACATGCTCTATTCATACTCAGTCATACTCACATTGAAATTCTAATTTGAATTAAGATTCTATGGGTTGTCTTCCAGCCATCTGTAAGAACTCAGAGAAGACAACCACAGATAGACTGAAGCTGTTGGTTTCAATGCCATGCCTTAAATGATTTTTGTGTATATCATCCGTCAGCACAGGGAGGGGGACCATGCGGAGCAACTATTAAAGGCTTTAAAGGCTTTTTTTTTTTTTTTTTTTTTTGGTGATGATGGGGAGATCATTAAAAGAGAAAAAAGCAGCCATATACAAGCGAGAGATGCAGAGCGCAAAGGAAATAACAAATCATCACTTTTTCAAACTACTTAAAGGTGTTTGCTAATATGGTAGCAATCTGCTGTGAAGTTAAGCTGTAAATAGATTCTTTTGTGTTAGATTTGCATGCACAAGATGTTAATCAGTTCAGAGGCTCAGACATTCATGTTCCTCAGAGTTATAACAAAAAAGCTCTCTGACATCTCTATAAATGGAAATACTCTAAAAGAATTGTAGAGAGCACTTTGTCTTTACGTACAGAACATTACCTATCACATGTAAAAGATCAAAAAGGAAAAGAAAAGCTTAAGTACATGGCTAATTATACACTAGTGCACAAACTATGCGGACATTGTTTTGTTACATTCCACCTACGCACAGCTAAAATTCAGCAGCTCGTGAGATACGATCTACCTCTTTGTATTTGGATTACCAAGCAGTGCACTTTTAGTCACAATGTTCCTGCTCAGCATTCATCAGGTATATGAATACTTCAGTGGGCTCATAGTTATCACTAAAAAAGGGGAAAAGAATAAGGACTCTAGAGCTGGTTTCCTTGACCACCCTTCATTTCTAGAAAAAAAAAGCCACTTCTTATGCCATTTATCACTGGATTATAAGCAAATCTTCTAGTGAGAACAGTTTCTATATCCCAGATGCCAAATTATAGACTCAGATACATGGCATGCATCAATGAGTAGCTTAAACAATCAACTTCTATGCTTCTATTTTTAATGCATGCAGATATTAAACAGGCAACTGAACCTTAGGTCAGCTCTGACCTTCTCAACATGTTGAATTCCTAATCTTGTTTTGTATATGAACAAATCAAACACCTTGTGTATTATTATTATAACTGATTCTTTCTTTTAGGGCTGTGCTTAACACGTAGTTGCAACCAGGTTTTTTTAGCACTTCAGGAAAAGGGAACAAGTATCAGCCTCCTTATGAAGACACAGTGATGGCAATGGTTGTTACACTTCTTTGAGCACTGGATGGGCGAACTTGGTAAGCTATCCAGAGAAAATCCCTGTTTTAAAGAACTTAATACCTAAGGTAAATAGTAACATAAAAAGATGCAGAAGGGGTATATAAAAAAAGTGCCTTGAAATGTGACACCTCTTCAAGAATCATGAAGAAGTGAAGAAAGAACAAGTAGTTATTGTTTGCTAGATGAAAGGGATGTGCACCTAGAAGTCAAGACAAAGAGTTTTTTTAATTCCAAAAATACATGGGGTGGGAGGAGCTGGGGGGTTGGAAATGTTACTCTAAACAGCGTTTTATAGTATAGCTTTTCTGAATGTTTTTTATCTCTGCATATCCTAATACAAATCACATTATCAACTGTCTCTTCATAGCATTGTCTGTCTTCTGTAGGTTGCAGACAATAGGGACCGCCCAGGTATCCAAATCATCCCAATGACCTGAAAGCAGCTGGAGGATAAATCAGATCTGAGTAAAGCCGTGAGATGATCTACAATTCTTCACCCAAATTTCCACAGGATTATAATGGTATGGGATCCCTCTTGTGTTCCCATGTAATTCCTCAGTGGCTCTTCAGACTGTGCAAATAAAAAAATATCTGCCATTAATAAAGCACTTTATTTTTTCCTATAACTGAATTTAGGGTGCGCAGATGTTCCTTCCTCTCTGGATCTATGTACTCAGATATTTAATAGCAGGTCACTCTGGTGCTTCAGGTCCCTTCATGCTAGCCCCTCACTCAGCTGCCATAGGGAAATAAGATCGTTCTATGACCAAATTTATCATGGAATTCGAAAAGACCCTGAAAAGCTGATAAAGTTCTATTCACTCTGTAGCAGTTGAAGTTTAACCTTCACTTGTAGTAAAGGAAGTGAAGAAGGAAAAACCTGGCATATCCCCTAAGGCACTCAGGTAAATTCTTACCTGGCTGTCCCCTTACCTGTGTTAAATCCACGCTATGTCCTAAAACAGGTCTGTTTTGATAAATGATGATGTGAACAATGATGTAATAAAGACTTTAAGGTTTCCTAGACAGGCATCCTTTAAGAATCAGATTGCAGCAAGACGTGTTAGTGCCAGTTTGGAGGGGGTAGACAGGTATGTGCCTCAGTCCTTGTTCAGTGACCTTGCTGTGAGAATAGGGGTTCTTCCACAGTAGAAGATTAAACATTTGAAGCAGGATAAAACTATCTTATCCTTAAACAAATGTCCCTTTCAAAAGCTTAATACAAAGCAGGTCTAGAAAGTTTGCAGCTATAATGTTTTCATGTTTTGCTGATCCCAGCCTTTTCTACTGAAAGACTTTTTAGTGGTCCCCAGTGGAAAGTTGAGATCAGCATTTAAATGCAAGTCTGTCTTTTTAACATAAGTCCTCAGCAGCCTAGTAGCTCTAAGTAATACTGGGAATTTATAAATAGCTATGCATGTATACATATATATATATATATATATATGAAATGCATATTGCAGTTCTTTATGGTGGATGACAGTACGTTCAGACTATATTTTTGCAAAAGAATTGTAATTTTTGTTTATTTTTTCTTCTTTTTCTCTAATAATGAAGATGCAAAACCACTGCCTAACAAGATAATTTTTCTTGTTTGAAACACCTCTTTTCACAGACAGTTAGGGACCAATTATAGACATTTTCCATCTTATTCTAATTTCTATACCTAACATACATGCCTTCCTCTCCTAGGTAACAGGAATGCTACATGTGTCATGGGGAATACAAGGCATATACACTTTGTTAATTGTACCTCTGTGTAAGTAATCCTTACCACCCATTTTAATGTGACAGATAATTTCACTGTGAACTAGAACCCTCATGAAAGAAAAACAGAAATCTTACACATATCAATTTAGCTTGTGCAACTTACATCTACTGTAGCCATTATTTTCTTGCTCTTTTCCCCTCTACAGAAACTCCAGACAGCAAAACTCTTTCAGGCAAAAGACTAACAAAATCCTGTTTCCTGTGCATTGCATCCTGCTGGTTATATCATTTAATATTGAAGAAATTTTCTGAAGAATTTCCTTCTGAAAAAGCTGATCAGTGCAAAAGGTTTCATGTTCTAAGGTTAAAAGGGCCACTAGCCTGCTCATTCAGCTCCTCCTCTTACTTTGGCGTCTAGAGAAACCTGGCTAAATCAATCTCAGCCTCCCTAAACACAGTATACCAGACAGACAGCATTGCTTGGTGATTCTGTATCTGCACATTGCAGTTTTATTTCCCACTGCGCCTGCAAAGCAATGAATGACGTTGTCAAACCTCATCAAGTAGTAAACATGAAGATCAGGATCCCCAGCCAGGGCTCCCACACCCTTAAAATCCTGACTTTGAAGGGGCTCTTCCACTCCTCCATTAGGAACAGCAGATACTGAAGTTTCAATGCATGGACATTTTTCGTGGTCATTTTTTAGCCCATGCTTCAGTTGATCCATTATGAATCTCTTTGCATTTCCCTGGCCTTTCAGTCAGTATATCCATCCTTTCTTATCTGCCGCCTGCCATATCTTACAAATTTCTGGAAAATTCAGTTCAGAGTTTAATATCAAGAGCACTCTGAGCCTCCCAGTTCTTCCACATTCTTTACCTGTGGTTGAACACAAGGCATTTAACCTCTCAGCTTTGATTTTTCTCACTTGTAAAATGGGGAAATAATCTTTAGTACCTGACATGAATAAGTCAATATTTATCATTGATAACCAGAATGTACAATCCAAGATATCGCACTTGGGCCTTCATCTTGCTTCCCCCAAAATCAATGGAAAGTTCTCATTGACTCAAGGAGAGCAGCATGTAGCTTTTGCTTCTTTCTGAACCCAGAAATTCTATGATAGCTAAGATATTGAAATGCTGGTAGTCATTGGCTTTTAAATAGATTTTCACTAGCAGTCATGACTTATCGCCACTACTGTCTCAGAAAAGAACCAGGAGAATCATTCAATTTTGGTTTTATCAGAGAGGTAAATATTTTGTTTTTAAAAAAGCACTGTCAGAGTTGTACCTTATTGCATGTGTAAAACCTGATCCTGTTCACACAGCAGTCACCAAGAGTGTGAACTGGCTTCAATACAATAAGGATAAGACTTTTATTAAATCTTGTGTTATCCCACAAATTAAATGATTGGAAGGATATCAATCTAGCGTAATACCAGTCTGCCCCAATCACAGTGGATTTTTTTTTTTTTCCAAATCAGTGGATACGATTACTTATCGTTGCTCACTGTAAGCTACTTCTTTTTAATAGACAGCAACAGCAACAGCAATGACAAAACCAGCTTCTTCAACCCAGGAGTTTCTAGTCTGGAAACACTACAGGGACAGATCAAGAGGACAATAATGTACAATAGTAGTGGATAAAATGCTACTTAGTTGCACGGGTTCCTGTTTTGACTTCACTTTAAAGGTTCCATAAGCATTTTTCTGAGGGAATTTATGCTAGTTTGGAAAAGTCCAGTCAGAAAAGAAAAATGGCCCACAGAAGTCAATAGTGGAGGTATTTCTAGGAACTACACATCAGGATTGAGTTAGGTGACTCACAGTACGTGTCATGTTTACAGAAGCAGCTAGACCCTCTGTCTTTTCAACCAGGATATGAATCCAACATGTTTGTTGGATAAAATCAAGCATGCTTATGTAAATACGATCTTAGATAAACTTAAGAGCCACCCCATGTCACAGAGCTTATAAAGCTCCTGAGCCTGCCTTGTTAGATTCTATCATGTTCAGAAAAAAAAAAGTGAGCACAACAAATACACAAAAGGAATAAACACAATCTGTTTCCTTTGGGCTGAGAGTATTATCCCTCAGCTGGCTTCAAAGATGAAGTCCTGAGTGTTTTCAGGGGCCTCCAAGCAGACACAGAGACCAACCTAGCCAAATTCTCCACTTCAGTACCAAAATGGAATAATGAATTCCAGGTCTGGTTCTCTCTGGGGCAATAAAATTAACAATATACATCTCATAGTATGTATCCCCAGTATCCAAAGCCATGCTGTGCCATTCAAGTTGCTTTATCAATAAAAAAGCAAAACTGAAGGAATGTCTTTCTCACAAACATACTTATTTTTGCTTTTATTTTACAATGACAACATAAGGGCATTCACATTCATAGACTCCATGGACAGGTAAAAGAAGTTTTCAAATCTCTGATTAAATCAGGCTTCTTTCAATATCAAAAGACCTGAGCATTTTCCTGAAAATATCTTCAGATTCAAAATGATTGATGTCCCTGCTGAATAGTAAGACAGAAGAGCATTCTGGAAGCAGCTATGTCTGAAGGAAGAAAGGAAGATGTTCAGGAAGAAGAAAGGAGTAAAATATAAAATATGTTTCTATATCAACATGCATGCACACTTACACACAAAATTTAACTTTTTTTAATAAGGATTTTAATAGACATTAATATTTTAAAAGCAGCCTTGAGTACAGAGGAATATTCAGCAATATATGTTGTCAATACTGATGCCTTAAGAGCAAAACTGAGAAACAGGAAATACTTCTGAAAAAGAAATAGCACTTCCCAAAATAATAGAATTATATGGAAAAAACATCTCAGTATCTGAAAATGATTAATACTTTCCCATCTCAAAACAACAAAAAAAGACATATACAGAAGATAGATAGCTATCTGATTGCTCTTCACTATTTTCCACTCACTGAAGCCTCCTACCAATGCACGCAGGTTGCATGCACATACGTGGCTAAAGACAAAAAAAAAAGCTGTTTTTTAACAGTGATTATTGTAATTAGACCTGTTAATAAGTGCAGAATGATCAGACAGTGTATATAAAGCAAATATCTTTAATTGTCCAGGTATGTCCACTTTTTCTCATAACAACTTTTCAAACATACGTGATTTGTTTGAAAAGGCTTTGAGCATCCTGGTCTAGTGAGAGGTGCCCCTGCTCATGGCAGGGGGTTTGGTACTAGAGGATCTTTAAGGTCCCTTCCAGCTCTAACCATTCTATGATTCTAGACTCAGTCATGCTTGTTTTACCCCATAAACAAGTGTCCCTTTTGGTTCTGGTCCACAGTTGAGTAAGTATCCACAGGCTTTTAGTTCTGGATACCCATGATTGCCTCAGGGACTCATCATCCCCTGGGTCTATAATGCCAAAGTATCAACTAGTATGGAAGTAGTATACTGCTGAGACTCAGTGTAACTGGCAGAAAGCTGTTAACAATATATGTAGCTCATTTCTCAGTCTGTGGCGTGCCTTCTCACAATTGTCGAACCACGCAAAATAAAAGGTTCATCCAGCTTCATAAACTAAACAGGAACATGGTACATTCAATATGTTTTGTGTCATAGTCCATGTTAGTTTTAAAAGTAATTATTGCTGTCATAGACAACACTATGGCATAGTTCAGAGGTTACTCTTGGGATGGGGATAATAACCAAACTGCAGGACAGTGGTCATCTTGATTTTAGGAAAGACAGTCTAGCTACATGGATGTGAGTTGTGTTTACTGCTTGTCCTCAGAGCTAAAGAACAGGCTTTAGCTTTTTTTCACTTGTTTATTTTATTTTATTTTATTTTATTTTATTTTATTTTATTTTGTTACTCTCTACAACTGCTTGAAAGGAGGTTGTAGTGAGATGAGGATCAGTCTCCTTTCTCAAGTAGCAAGTGACAGAACGAGACAAAGTGGCCTCAAGTTGTGCCAAGAGAGGTTTAGATTGGATATTAGGAAAAATTTCTTCACTGAAAGGGCTGCCAGTCACTGGAACAGGCTTCCCAGGGAAGTGGTTAAGTTGCCATCTCTGGAGATATTTAAAAGACATGTAGACGTGGTACTTAGGGACATGGTTTAATGGTGGACTTGGCAGAGTTAGACTTGTGGTTGGACTTCATGATCCTAAAGGTCTTTTCAACCTAAATCCTTCTGATTCTATGATTCTGCTCACTATTTCCAAAGAGAGATATTGAGCAATTTCTTGCATTCTGTAGGGCTCTTTAAAATTACAGATTAATGTAAATATAAACACATCTACTCAAGTCCTTGCTTAAATCCTCACTGTGTCAGTTACGATGATGCTCTCCCTTGTCCAGATCTATAAAATTCTTGATGATATATTCTTTATGCAATCTTCCAACACAGGGCCATTCTCTAAAAGGTACCATTTCTCACAGTGGAAACAGAGAACTGCATATTGCCAAAAGAAGAATGAGAAAATAAATGGCATTTACTTTAATCATTTTTTGAAAGATAACTGACATTATTCTACTCCTAAGTGGAGGAAGAGGTTGAAGTGTATCAATAAAAATTCTCAAGTATACTTTTGAAAGAGTATTTGCTGAAATTTGCTAAAGGAGTAACCACAGTAAAACAGCAAAAAAGCCACCTTGTGGATATACATGGACATAGAAGAGAGCGGGGGAAGGGAAGGGAAGGGAAGTCAAACAATTCAATTTTATTCTAGATATATTCCAACATTGTTGCAATTCGCAGGGGAAAGGAGACAAAAAATCCCCTAAACCCAATAGCATGTATTTTAATCACAAAATCAACAAAGGACTGTCTTTTCAGTAAAGTTCATATATGATTGTGTCTCATACCTTTTCAGATCATTGCTCTCAAAAGACTAGTGTCTCACAAAAATCCTTCCTAAACGTACACATTTGTTAGGACTCCCAATTTTCATGTCTACTATATTATAAGACAGTGGAATTTAAAGCTGTAACATTCTCTATAGCTCTACAGTTCTTATGTGGGAAACATATCCATGAAGATACGTGTCCCCATGTACTCGTACTTATATGAAATTAATTAAGGAGACAATATAATTGCCGCCCATATTTTCTCTCTGCACCCATTGTCCATCATGTTCAGAGGCACAGCACCATGGAAAACTACAGAAAACTGCCACTCAGATACACATAATTGTATCTCTTTTATGCACAGCAAACATGAATAACATTCTTTAAAATAAATTTAAAACAAAATATTTGCATAAAGGATGAAACATGCCTAAATTGATCAGGTTTATCTGTACTGTGAGTGCATATCACACCATGTTCTAGGTATTTGTTCTGAGCACATCTGCAACTTCTCATTTAAGCAGTCTTAGATATCTACTTTCCTCAGGAATAAGGCAAAATAAACCTAACATTTATCCCTGAAATTTAACTTGAGCATATCTCGGGGGGGAGGGGAGGAATTAATTTCCATTAATCTTCCTTTCTTTTTCTTTACCTAACAACTTTCCAATATAAAATGCCTGAACAGTGCAATGAGCAGATCTCTAAGTCTCCTGTATCCCCAGGGAGTTGTTCAGCCACTAGGATATACAACCAAGCATCATTCGTGTTTGCTGTCCTAAATCCATGAATCTTGAATCCCTGGGTGCACAAGTGGCCCAGTTTCAATAGAATAAGAACATCTTAGAAGGTGGTGGGGTTTTTTTAGGTTAATTCTTTCCCTCTGTTTCTTGTTCAACATAAAGATTGATATACCATAGGCATTTTACCCTTCTTCACTTTTTGGTCTTTGATTACCAGAGAGGTGTCAGAGAGTAGCAACTGTTTGAGCGCTAAAGCACTGACTCACAAGATTGAAAGTCAAGTCCTTGCTCTGAAACAGACTTCCACATGTTACCGTGAGCAAGCCATAGAAGCAGTGCGTGCCTCAGTTCTTAACTGTAAAATGGAAAATAGAAAAATCTTTAAAACTGTGCTACATAATATAGTACAGTACATGACACAGTACATTGCAGAATATGAAAGGCAATCATATCCTATGGCAACAGCAGGTATATTCACACTGTAAATATAAATTAAGGCTAGTTAATCCCAGAGACAGGAACATATTTTTCACAGAAGTGTCACAGACTCCAATCAGCTCTAATACCAATTGACTATAAGTCACTTGTGATCCTTGTATTGGCATCAGTCTGCTTTAGGCTAAGCTCTTTCACAACCTTGTGATATTTGGGCTTCCAGTACCGAAGGTCTTTCAATTAATTTTAAAAGATCACTGAGATTTTTTCAACAATAAATAATTCTATCCGCTTCTGTAAAACCCTTTGTTTCCAACCCTTTAATTTTTGGCATAAAATATCTGCCAATCTCCCATCTCAGTACTGAATGAAATATAGAACGGAAAGTAAAATGGAATAGGAAAAAAAAAGAGACGGTGATGCCAGTGAGAGCTGCAAAAATGCAGCTTGATAAAAACTCCTGGGATAAAAAGCCAGTGTGAAAGATGTGAAAGAAAGGAAAAAACCACTGTTGCTACCTGGAGTGGAAGTTGGATAGTACTTGAGTAGCTGCTAATCAAATATTCACTGTTAAGCAAAAGAAGAAACTCACTGTAAAAAGAAAACTCAAGGCACATGGGAGAGAGAAAGGGATCATGTTTGAAATGGGAAAAAGAGCCAAAGGATGAGAACATTGTATATGCTAAAAGTCTCAGGGATTTGCCACATGACACATGGACGTGTAGTGAGCGAGACGTCCCTTTAATGTTCAGCTCCACCAGTTTTTACTGACTTTGACAAAACTTCACATCATACCATGTCTCAGCCTGTCACAAGATCCTTAGCTGCATCTCCCATTATTTTTTGCCCTCTCTCAACACAGCAAAGATTTTAGAAATTTTCTAGATGCCTTGACTCTTTGTCCATAGGTGCTTCCTTACAATCACGACAGTTAAAATTCACTGTGCAGCTTCAAGTTTACCAGTGCATAACAGAGCACAGTTTTGAGCCCCTCAAAAGCCTCTAATCTTTTCCAAAACAGCCCTGTTTCTCACAGGTAGAATAATACCTTGAACTTCTTGAGCCAAGTTGTTCACTGTAGCTGAATTAGGTTTTAGGGCAGAGACAGCATTACCATGTCAGGAAGAAATGCATGTTACAGAAAAATGTTACCATTCACTGTGTCACTGGGTCATAAGTGCTCGTGTTTCTCAAAAGCCCAGTGAATTTAGGTATATTACTCAAGTCCTTCCCATACTTCTTTCTCGCCTTGTTCATCACCAACAAGCCCTGAGAGGTCCCAGCGCTGCCCCACAGCAGAAACACACTCCTGCTCTTTGTTTACCTGCTATAAAAGCAGCTGAAAATGTACAAGGCAGCCCCTGGAGACACCAAGGCTGGTGGGATGCTCAGCACTGCGGTGTCAGTCCAGCAGGACACCTGGGTCCAGACTCATCAACATTCTGCTGCAGAGGACATGCTGGCAAGAGAGCATACTCCAGATTGTCAGATTGGTCTGTGATCCTCCCTACCTAATGGGAGTTCTCTTTGTGGAATACAAGATATATACATGTACAAGAATGCATTTTGCAATGACTGCATTTTTATGTGTAATTATTTATGAAATATTTTCATTTTTAGAGTAAGAAAAGATACATACAGCTGAACCCAAAATGAATTCTGTGCTCACATTACTCTAAAACTTAATGGCCAAGGCCAAGATTAAAGGTGTAAACATTCATACAGTTTGGCAGCAAAAATAGATTAAAATCACAGCATATGATTTATATTATAATTACATAGATTAATTTCTATTTGACTTTATATATGAATAATGATATAATTACTTTTACTGAAGATAAAAATCGTACTGGCAACTTTGTTCCTTATCTGTATATTTTTAAAAGCCTTCACAATACTACTGTGACAAGATTCTCTTCTCACGTGGCCTAATTCCTCTTACAGCTCTGAATATTGCTATCTCAGGATCTCGAAGGTTGAGAGACATGTTTTTCTGCAGATGGCATGAGAGAAAAATTAAGACGTGACGTAGAGAAAGATGTTAAGTAGCAACAGACTAATGGAGAACATTTTGTCCTACTTTTGAGGAGCACATCAGGAACAGCTTGTTTTTACAGTGGATCCAAAATATAATCACTGGCACTATATGATTGCTCTAAGCATTGCTCTGCACTAATCACTACCATATTATTGTGAGTTTTGCTGAGCATTATGTAAAAGATACATTGCATTCATTTCTTTTGGCACTTGTCTTGAAAATTAATCAGACATACCAAAAGCTCTAGACAATAAAGAACGATTAAGTTGTACCTTTTAACACTCTTGATAAGTTTCAGAGATTTATTGCTTTTCATTTTAACTAGTTGCCAAGCCTCAAAACACTGACTAAATCTATGTATGGATTTCTTCTAGGTAGATCACAATAACTAAATAGTGGAAGTAAGAGAAGTCTTTGATGCAAAAGGATCAGAGCCTTGAAGCACCTATTTCTAAATCTGCAGCATTCATCCATTTTTGCCATAGTAAATGCCAAGCATTCTGAGAAATGGTTTTGTAAATTTATATTCACAAATTTCTATTCAGATATTGATCCAACATCCATGCAGAGTCATCACAAACACAAACCGTGAGAAATCTACTTTAAAATCTTGTCTTCCAAGCATACTGCTTTCCTTCAGTCTTGCCATCTCAGTTTTAAGGAGCAAAATAAAAAATTTAACCCCCCAAATATTTACTGTCCATCTAATTCTCCTTCTGGGAAAGAAGGAAAGAGAGAGAAAAAAACAAAACAACAAACCTGCAAATAACACTTGCTAGTTGTATTACTGAATATCCTACTGAACAGTCCTCATTTAGTATTTAGAGAGTTAAAAACATCCAATTTGTGCAAAATCAGTTTGCATACATCAAACAGGGATACGCTGTGTACATATGATTGATGGGTTGGGAGATCATGTAATCTGCTAAGCTTCTGGACCTGCTGAATGTAAACTGGCTCTTCCAAAATCTGAGCAGAAGCAAATATTTACTAAACAAATATTTATGAATCTAATCACTGTTTGCCACCTGAGAAAACTGGCCATTAGGAGTGAGGTCTGACTCTTGAAATCATTGAGAAAGCAGCCATTTGCTTCAACAGATCAATATCTTACTGTGGATTAATCCTGGTACAAAACGAATTTTATTTCCACCGAGTTGATATTCCAAATGAGGAAAGAAACCTGATTATTCTTTTAATATAACATTCAGGGTCCCTTGTGTTCTGCTTATAGTCTTTTTTGATGCTATTTATGGATTTAGACATACAAAGAGAAGTAAGTAAAGGCTTTCCTCCAGGATACAGTTCTCTGTAAACCTCTAGTGCTGTTCAGAATTTGGCACAGGATCCCCTACAAGCTCAACATTTGAGAGAAAGCTCACCACAGCCACTTGGGATCTTCTCAAGGCTGTTTCTAGACAATCTAGATTTTGTCATGATGCCTTTTTCATCTATAACAGATTTTCCTTAAAAAAAAAAAAAAAAAAAAAAAAAAAAAAAAAAAAAAAAAAAAAGAAGCATATTTCTTGTATGTTTCTTCCCATCCTTCACTGTTTCAGAAGCCTAAAAATGAAACGTCGTGCAACACTAAATATGAAAGCATAAATAATGGCATGCATCCACATTTGTATACATTTCTATCTGTATTCTTTATGGATTTTCCATTCTCTCTAAGTAGGTATGTATGCATATATATCTCTGTTTTCAAGGATGTAAGGAACTGGATTTCATTTCATTGTTCAAATAACATGTACTAGCTGCAACAGCCATCAAGTTCCTCTGGCCTTTAGCCAACTGCCGGGGAAAGTTTATTTGTATCAGCAACTGCAGCAGCCTAAGTAAAGGGCACTCCTGGGATTTGGCTTGTGTAAGTGGGGCTGCCTGTGACCACAGCACAGCAGGGTCGGCTCTCGTGGCCGAGGATGTTTCTGGGCCCTTTCCCGGGTACTCCTGCAGCACCGCAGGGCAGCAGGTCAGTACAACGAAGGCATTGCTTTCCCAGCAGCGTTATGGCAAAGGCAAAGCTGCTTGTGCTCCCTAGCGCAATGATTTTCATCACTTTGAAAACACTGTCTGTGGGAAGATTGTTCCTCTGACACAGGAAGCAAGCCCTCCCTCCCCAGACTGGGAGCGTTAGGGATAAATGCTGAGTGTGTGTGTGTGTGTGTGTCTAACATATCAGCCTCTTAAATTTTAATCGAGCTCATACATAAGTTTCTCTGCTGATGGTGTAAGTGTCGGAAATACAAAGCATGCACACACACCTCCTAGCAAATGAAACGTGTCAGCAAGTGCTGTAATCAATAACAATATAATATTCTTTCCTAAATAATGGTACAGCAGCAGAAGTGTGTAAGACAGTGATGAATTATTCAGCAGGTCTGCTTTGCTGCTACATTGCTCCTTCCATGCTTTAAGCTTTCCTACAGCTGAAACACCTGGCAAGCACTCTCTGACTTCATCTTCTTCTGAATACCTAAACCTCTTTCTTCCCTCATATAAAAATTAAGTTGCCTAAGTGCCTAAAGCTTTAAACAGTTTTCAATAGCAAAATTGTGTGATGTCTGAAAGTTTTTAAGTGCCTTATTTCTACTTGATAGCTTCACATGGAGATTTGCTATGTATGTTAGTAGGCAGCTGCATATTAAACATTTTTAAAAGTAAAAGCTTCAGATTATGGAGAATTTAATTCACTAGAGGGTGTATGACATTCTGGACAAAGTATTCATTAGAAGACATAAGGCAGATGAAAATGAAAGCCCAGGTTATGAAATGCTTATTTATATTGAACAGTATGCTACTCCAATGGAGCTAGAGTTGGTGTAAGACACTGTTTGGCATTAGCTAGAATACAGTACATACTAATTGAGTTTTGTAAAATAAAATGATACAAGATATCTTCACTCAGTGCTCTAAAAATGCATGTATATTTTAAGTATACATCTTGCATCACGTAATTGAATACAAATTATTATATATATCAAAGGCTGAGAGCTTGGGTCTTTTCAGTCTGGATGAAGAGAAGGCTGAGGGGGGTCTGATCCACACCTATAAATACTTAAAGTATGGGTGTCAAGAGGATGAGGCCAATGTTTTTTTCAGTGATGCCCATTGAGAGGACAAGAGGAAATGGGTACCAACTTGAATGCAAGAAGTTCCATCTAAACATGAGAAGGAACTTCACTTTGAGGGTGGCAGAGCACTGGAACAGGCTGCTTAGAGAGGTGGTGGAGTCTCCATCTCTGGAGACATTCAGAACCTGCCTGGAGAAGCTCCTGTGCAACCTGCTCTAGGTGGACCTGCTTTGGCAGGGGGGTTGGAGTAGATGATCTCCAGATGTCCCTTCCAACCCCATATCATTCTGTGCTATGACCTCCATACACTGAATAAGTGTTACAAAAGTTAAGACACATGTGCAAAAGGAAGGTAGTTTCTGCGAGATGAAGAGGGGAAAAGAGTGGGATTTTTTTTTTTTTTTAAATCTCAAATAAAAGTTAATGTATTTTGTTTCTGTTGTGTCTATTTAAGCTATTCTGGAAATAATTTAAATCTTCTGGGTAGTGGCACATTTGTATCTAGAGATGTTCACCTAATCTGTCACTGCTAGAGATGGTGAGATACCTCTTGACGTATTTCATGTGCTGCGTGCAGCTCACTTTTAAATGCCACAAGCAATACAAATCCGTCATCTCTCCTTGGGAAGCTGCCTGATTCTGTAATACAGCTTACCACTAAGTAGTTTCTCTGATACTCAAGCTATATTTCTCCTGCTTGATTCATGTTCTACTTCCCATTACTTCACGTTAACTCCCTCTGCCCCTGTTATCAGATGCAGGAGGTCTGATTCCTACCTGTACTAACTGCTACCTGCTCTGAATGGAGCAGCAAGAAATAAATAACCCCCCACCTCAGAAGGTCACCTCTGTGATCTCCCTGCTGTCACACCATCCCTTAGACACTTGCTGCTGTCCACTGTCAGAAGGAGGATCTTTACTGTGACATCAGAAAGCTATTTTCCTCTTCTAGGAGACACAGCTGGATCTCTACTGAAATACCTCAGCACTCGTGGAGGAATATGATGTTTCTAAAGAGGCAACGCATTAACTCTTGAGCTCTTGCATAGGAAAGGTTTGTCACAACAGTTTCACATGCAGCCAAAACCGTTCAGTGCCACCTGCCTCTCGGTTGCTGATCTACTGCCTCTCGGTGTAGCCATCAAACAGTGCTGCTGCCAAGAAGCAGAAAGAATGCACGTGGAGAAAGGTCACAAGGTTTCGACCTAGATTTCAGTCAGCAGGAGACTGCATCAGAAAATAAAAAATTGGACGTACTTCAGTGCCCTTGACAAAAAGGCTATAGCCCGAGTGAATGAGGAAAATAAGGTGCAACCTTGTCTTTGCCCCATTCTGTGCATAGCAGGAGGATGGAAACTGACTGTGCATCCGTTCATCTGCAGCCCTCCCTGCCATAATGCACTCAGAGAAAAAACATCTCGTATGTCAAACCAACTGCTGCTTGGAGCAGAGAAAATAGCTATCTGACTCATGACCACCGAAACAGAAAATCTTTGTTAAACAAGCCATTAAATTTTAACAGTAAAGTTTGTGAAAGTTTGCTGGAAAATCTATGCAAAAGCACTTACACAAGAATACTTATGCACAAAAATCTACATTCCTACCAGAATCCTTTTTTCTTGTCTCCCTCTGATTCCAGAAGTTGAGACACATGACCGTCTAGTCACCGTAATCATTAGAATAGGTTGACAAAGAAGCAATTTTCTTAAAGTGGTTTTATTAACTTTGGCAAATGGAAATTAAATTAACTGCAATTTTTCACAAATGCAGTTGCTCTAGCAACTCCAGAACATGAAGGAGAAACAAAATGCATTAAATATAAATAAGTGCATGGAGACCATAACTTTTCTTCCCTGTATCAAAGTGAATGAGCAAATAATATCACTTCTTATACCTAGAAAATAACTGTTTCCCATAAATCTTGCATGTCCTCAGGACAAAATAAAACTCCTGTTTCTGTTATACAGAGAAGCATAATTTACTAAGAGAAACAATGACAAGACTAAATATTAAAATGTATTGTAAACTGTTATCTGCAATTCTTCAGCGAAATGATAAATCAGGCTATATAGTCTCAGGTGACAATTCAGATCTATTACAACTATCATCTGTGTTTATCCAAACACTTCTAATCTTAAATCAACACAACTATTATTTCACTCCTTCAAGTTCCAGTGGATTTTGCATATTAAATAGGCCTCATAAAACAATGTTATAATTTTTCAACTGAAAACAGTGCAACAATAAAATGATCTAATCTCATTTTAAAGGGCTTTTGACAATGGCTGTGATAGCTCATTGTAACAATCCCATTTGCACTACAGCATCTTCACAGAAAAGCCCTGATTTCTTATAATTTCTTATATTATTGAATTTATTTGAAGCACTGCATTGAACGCTTCCCTATCTCAAGTTCACCAGTGATAGTTTTTCCTGTGAAACTTTCACAGGAGTTTTCATCAGTACAGTTGTAACTAAAGCAACAGAGGTTAACATCCAGAATATTTCCCGAATGGTGATGCATGGCCAGCACTGCTGATGAACAAAAGCCAAACTCCAAATTGTCTACTTCTGATGGACATCTGGAGTCAAATCTTGTTCTCATTCCCACCCTTGAGACAGCCACACCAGCAAGAATTTGCTTAAGAACAAAAAAAAAGCGTTTGCAAAAAAAAAACCTTTGTGTAATTGGACATATGAAGGAACAGATCATTTGCAATGCCTCCTAACACATGAAGGACACCTTGTAGATGCTGAATAGCGTATGGTAAGATTGGAACGTGTTGAGCAGGAAGCTTTTTTTGCAAAGAGAAAAGCCAACCAGAATTTTAAATCCTGTTTTTAAAACTGACATATAAAACTAGCTCAGAACTTTAAATAGGAAAAAAAAAAAAATCAAAGAAAAAAAAAAAAACCAAACAAACACCCAAACCCAACATGACAAAAAGATGAAGATGTCTGTTTGCTTCTAAATTACCCATAATATTTTCCATTGTGGAAGTTTTGTACTTCGTTGTCTTCTTTCCAGTTCTTTGGTAGTTAGGCAAGACTTCCTTTGCACAGATACCACATCAAGTAGAAACATTTCCCCTGAATCAAATGATCTCATAAAATTATAGCTTTGCTACTGAGTTCTAGGCATTATGTGACATATAACTCCAACTTCAGTAGAGTTCAAAGGTTTTCTCTATGCACACGACTGAGACACCTGTGCTAGTGAAAAACAAATAAAAATATGTTTGCAGTGTTTGGTTTTTAATGGTCTTACTTGATAAGTAGCAGAACAGGCTTATGTGTTCATTTTCTACTGCAGCTATGGATTTCTTACATCATCTTGGCCAAATCGCTTTATCACTGAGTACGTTTGCCAGCTCAGAGGAAAGGAAAACAGTGATAGCTAAATTCTGTCATGCTGACATAGTACAGTGAGAAGGACAACAACCGCTTCTAACCACATCTCCGATGCTACCAAGATGGCACATCCATTCCTCGCCACTACATAGCAGCTCAGGCTCTGGAGAGCCCTTTCTTGAGATGTAGATCTTGGTGATTGTCTCTTTTCTTATGCAGTAATAAGTGAACTCAGAAGTCCAGGGCTGGATAGGAAACTGCTTTGTCCTCAGTTTAATTTTAAAAACAATAGACCAATTTAATATGAAAATTCGAGTTTCCCTGAGAAAATCTTTTCGTCTTGAGCCAGGAAAGAATAAAATCTAAACTCTTTGTAAAAGCAGGGGTTTATCCTAGTGCATATTTCAAAATATATTCTTTCCACATGCATTGAATTTTTATTCTAGTACTAACTCATAGATGCTCTCATTCAGACTATTCAGAGCATGTTGTAAAAAAAGACTACTGCAGATATTAAGTCTGTACACTGGTTCTAAATTGGCAGTATTCATAAAAAAATCCGGTTACATTAATTTTAAAAATAATTTTCTTTTTCACTATAATTTTTTCATGGTAAATATGTGTGTTTCACCTGGTATTATATACAAGTATACAAGTATATACAACTATATTTAATACAATTTGCTTTGTAGCAGTTCACATTACCTATATTCCCAATCAGAAAGACAGTTCCTGAAATTTATACCATTAAATGGAGAAGAAATAAAGTCTATGAACATCTTTGGACACAATTCAGCCCACTTAGAAACCATTCAAAAGCTCTTTGTGGTTCACCTCATAAAGCTTCTGCCTCTGGTCCGCAAGAGTTCTGCTTCAGAAGTCTCCAAGTAAGATGCATGATGAATGCACAGAAAGAGACGTGACTCTTTGTATAAAGGGCTGTATTTTACTGCACCTGCACAACAAGATTTTAACATAGCGTGGAGTCTTCTGGCAGTACTGCAGTAAAAATTTACATTCATTATCCAACTATGGGTAAGATTCATCTTACATAATGTTATGACAAGATGTTATAAGTTAAGGTAGCCACTAAACTTCCTTGTATAGCAAAAACAACTCATGAATCCCTGAAAAATTATTAACCTCATTTACTTTGCCTTCCTGCTTTATGATGTATGATGCTTTGGAGATGCCTCTGTCCATTGACTGCATAGTGAATTGGTGACCACTATGTTATTAATATAGGCAACTCCATGAACTAGGATAGTTCCAGGCCAGCATCTGTACATTGCATCCCCCAAAGCAGACAGGAAAAATGATCATGCAGTTTCTCCCGGTCTCACATCTTCATTATTGAAACATCATTCCACCTTGCCTCAACAACTGCAATTTTGGCACACTAGCAGTCATACAAAACATGTATGCAAAAGGTGTCTTGATCTGACGCTTTCATCATATTCCTTGCTTTATGATCCTTTCAAAGGTTGCCTCGTTTATATTACTTTCTATGCCATACAAAATATTATTTTTTTTTAATGTTCAAGAACTTTCAGAGCTGACCTTCCACTTTTCCATCAATTTTTCTTCCATACTGAGAGAGTTTGACCTCTGTCTCTCATGAGCCCATGAGCCCAACTTCTGTCTTCTATTCACTTTCAAACAAATATCTCTCTGTATGTGTATCAATCTCAGTGAAATACCTCCCAGCTACCCACTTTAAAAGCTAATCTATTATTCTTTTTTAAATTTTCTCTTATAATTTTGCCATAACATAATTTTGCCATAAAATAACTCCTCGTTTTTCTGTACTCTGTATTCCCTTTGATTTTATACAGATTTTAATTCTTGTTACATGTAAGTGTTGGGAGCAGGACACATGTTTTTGATCTCTGTACAGAACCCACTCAGTGGATGCTTGTTTCTAGGTATCAGTAGTGCAAAAAAACCAGACAACAAAAACACCAAGTTGAAAAATTAGCATTCTTTCCTAAGAGTCTCATGTCTTCCTTCGCAAATGGAAACCATACTGCTGTTTTTCTAAATTTGCATAGCCTTCCCTTTTTACCACAATTTAACACTGGAGAACTCTATGAATTGCTTTTGGTAGGTACATAAATTTACTACACTACAGATTGAAAAAGGTGTCCAACTTTGTCAAATATAATTGAATAAAAGCATCCTAATTTTGGTACTTGCACTGGTGTCTCAGCAGAATGTTCTTCTTGTTCCCTGTTAGAACAATAAATATAGAACAAGGAGTTTAATGGCATTCTTTTTTAGGCCAAACTGATGGGGTGAAGTAATTGCTTTTGGTGCTCACAATATCTGTAGCTAGATGAATTTACAAGGAAAGCACTTTAGCCCTAGAGCAAAATTATGAATATGTATCAGACTTCTGCATTACATTTATTGTCTCCAATACACAAAAATCAACTTTGGCATAACATGAAGGGAGAATAACTAACAAAATATGTCCTGAAGTAGAAAACTATTATTTAAAGTGGCAGTCTCACCCTGCTTTTCCCCTAAATAAAGGACAAGGGTCTAAAACAATCATCCATCCTTTTGCACTTCTCTGTGTAGTCTGTTCACAAGGAGACTGCCATTAGGCATAGCACTGCTGACACCTACATTTTTATATGATACTTCTGATGACAGCTATTAATGCACCATCAAGAGGAGACTTATAATACTAAACATGCATTAAGGAGCTACTACTTTCTAGCTGTCTGGAATTTTTCTAAAACAATCAAGGGAACTGGCAGAAGTCCTAGTTTGCCATCACATATACAAACAATTTGCATTCATCTACAGCAGCAAGGAATAAGGCTTTCTTAATGCTAATCATGGGGAAAAATACTCTTTAAAAGCAGAATAATCTTCAGATTAATAAATGGTTTTAAGATCATACATTTAGAAAGAAGATGACTGAAACCTAAATAAGTGGATGAATGTACAGTAACTGATAATAAACCTTCCAATGAAAAAAATAAAACTGACAGGACTGCAAACTGATAAACTAAATATGATGGATTCTCACTGTGGATATCACTTACTGTCTGACAGTGTTGGGCAAGTCTTTCTCACATTAGTTACAAGCCATGACAGAAATTTTATTCCCCCAGAATTTTCTTAATGTGGAATATATGATTTAGGAATCATTTCAATACATAATGTTTCTACTTCTAGATGATACAGCTTTATGGCACTGCTCTAGTACAGTAACAGATTCCGAAGGCTGATACAAATCCCTTATAACCAAAGGGAAGGAAACAAAGAGCAGGAAGAAGCACAGACAGATGAAAAGAGCTGCATATACATTTTGGAAAAATACACAATGGCAACTAATGCAAAACTAAGAAATATACAGAGAACCACAAACCAGACAACCTAAGTCATATCAAAGCTATGTTTTTATGCAGTGTACTCAGAAAAAGTACTATATTCAAACTGTATGCCAAAAACTAGCAGGCATAATGAGGCAACTCTTGTCAAAGCCTGTTCCTGAAAGTACAAGCTTGTAAAGTTCTAAAAACTATTATTTCCTGGGTAAATTTCTTCCTTATTTTGCTTTCAGTTTTCCAAAGTCTGGGAAAGGGCTGTTTCCATATATAAGACTTTCTGTTCGTGTTCGCATCTGTAAGCAGAGACTAATTGGAAAAATTAAAAGACTGATAATTTCCTATGCATCTAAATACCTCTCACAAAGTCGTGTCTGAGTTTTATTTTCGTTTGAAAAGGAAAGAGCTTAGATTGTTGCTGGGAAATTAATCCTTGTTTTCACTCCTGCTCTGGTCCCTCAAACAGAAACTTAACTTCCGAAAGGTTAATTTTTACTATAATTGCCATAAAGAGGCTGCCCTGCAAAAGAGGCTTGTTTCCTAGTCAGACAATGGCTTTATCAGAGAGCTTACTGTCCAACCATTGAAATGTTCATGTCAATGTCAAGTTGAAATACCATCACACTCATGCCAAGTTAGCAAGAGAGTGTTCAGGCACTTGCTGGAGCTAACGGTCTTACTTTTCTCTCTTTTACAAGCTGTTTCTGAGCCAACTTCAGATTTGATACAAGCCAGAATTGTGGGGAAACAAAATGTGTGATGGCTTTGCTGCTGTATAAGGAAAAGCACTGCAAGCAACCATTTCCAGTACCCGCTGGATAGCAGGAAAACCTGTGGAGAAGGATCTTTTAGATCTTTCATAACCACAGTTAGTCACACCACAGTGTATATTCTCTTCCTTTACCAACCAGTGAAGTAGACAGGTCTTGTCAGACATTAAGAAAGTCATCTTTGTTGTCAACACGCTCTCTTCTTTCTAGGCTGAACAGGGGACAGAGAGAAACCTGGGTATTTTGTAGGATAATCATTCCCTCTTCAGAAGTGGAGACCTCATAATGATGGACCAGTGCAGTAGATGTGACCTCTTATCCAGATGCAATGGCATGATGCCACCATGTCTGTTTTGGAAACACAGCCACTGTCTTGGTGACAGGGTAGTGTCTTTGGAGGCTTGGGTTTCTGGGGAGAGGACTGGAAGGTGAATGTGCTTTGGAAAGTTCTAGAATGGAAAAAATCCTAATTCACTGGATGTGAGATCACTGCAAGGCAATTGCTCCCAGGTGCTAGTATTTGCAGACACTGTAGTAATTTTGACTTCATAGGAGCCAGTCCAGGCCATCTTGTGAAATCAGCAGAATGATAAATTACCTTGTTCCATACTGAACTGGATCCAGGATGGAGCAGACTGTACAGGAAACTATCACTTTAAAAAAAAAAAAATACAATAATCCGTCCAAAGTACATTTTTAGGATGATGTCAAGTAAGAGATACTACAGTATCTAGAGAATGTCTGAGAGAGACAGCAAGAGTCAAACAGCTACTGCTTTTCATCTATCTGGCCATTAAATTCTCATGCTAAAGAGTTATGTGGATGGTGGGCTAGATGCAGGTATGACAGTAAGAATGATGCTATAAGCTGTTTCTTCTATATGTTTCACTAGATAAACAGAGAACTGGCTGGAGTTTTTTAAATCAATTGACATCAGAAAGTGCTACAGTTCCAGTGAGACTCCTCTGGAAAATATCATATATTCTTCCTGTCATCATAAGCCAAAAAACTGTCTTTTAAACACTTTTTAAAGAGGAAAACAAAGAAGATGAAAGTTCCCCTTTTTCATAAGTAATCAAGACTCTATTACACCAGTGGTCAGCTAAGCCTACAGAGAAAGAAAACATTCTGTTACTAGGAATTTCCGGTATTTATTACACAGAGAAGAAAGAGAATCTTCTTCAGTAATGTTCATCTCAAAGTTTGCAAACATCTGTTTACAAGGACTACGATGCCCAGGAGCAAAGTGATTGGAATGGAAAGGCTAACAACTCACGTTCTGGATAGGATGCTTAGCCCTATCATCCTCCTTACTGAGGGATCCTGGAGAGATCTGGAAAAAAGACTAGTGTAAGTCACTTGCCCTAGACAGAGCATGGGGTATTGAACCTATGTATTGCTAACTTACGTGCCATTACAATATAAGGAATTTCATCCACACTTGAAGGAAAGCAACCCTGTCACGCTAAGATGGATGTAGATTGAGCTGTAAAACTCTTTTTCACATTATATGCCATAAAAATTGAAATTGCTTTCTTAAATGAAGGAAGGTTTACTTTTTCAACCTGAACTAAAAGTTCAGCTCAAGAGAAACAACTCTACTATGTTGCAATAGATTAAATGGAGAATTACTTTTCATATTGTCTTTTTTCTTTAGAAAAAGTACTTTCTAGTAAAAAAAAAAACCAAGAGAAATCTTTATGGAATAAAAAAGGGCAGAACAAACAACTGGTATGCAATTTGCACAATAAAGACTTCCTCTACTAAACTGAATAAACAAAGCAACCAGTTTTAAGAAAGGAAATTTTCTTACCGATTAGACAGGTAATTTTCACCACCCGAGAATTAATTTATGCAAACTGTACTGTAAGCCTGTCACCAGCCAACACCACTTTTCAGTAAAGTGAAAGAAGTTTCCACATGTTTAAAATACACATACAATTGTATTCTTCTGGAAATGTGACAGGTATTTCTATGTTTACAGCTTATATAATGTGATGACTTTTTCATTTCTCATACCTAATTTCCATTCATTCTTAAAGTGTAACTACAATGTTGCATTTTATCAGAAATGTATGCATACATACAAACATACATTAAATACACACATTGACACAAAAAGCATTTCTTTATGCGTTAGTATGCATTTTGAGCATCAGAAGTAACAGATGTTTCAGTGTCAAATGACAGAACTGGAAGCACACACAGTGCGTTGCACTGTGGCTGATACATATCCAGTTCAGACTTCCAGATCACTCCTTCATATAAGCCTCTGTGTATGAATGACAGCATAGAGTTGGTGGTCTGCTGGCAGAAGAACTCATTTTAGTACGATTTAAGAGGAAAGAGGCTATTTCATAGGAATATGATTCTCTATGGAGCTATGATTCACTTAGGCTGCTGTGTACATAGTACACTGTACTGGAAGTAATGAGGAAAGAAGAGGGATGTTGTGGTCGTGACACTCCATGTACTAACTGTGACCTATATGTCCTCTAGTTTAAAGTTCAGATTTCAGGTGAACTGTGAATGTCAGATTACTATGTGAATTTATGATCATCACTCCTTTTGCTCTAGGGATCCTACTTCCCCCGAGGACCTCATAAAAATATTTGCCCTGTCTCAACCTTTCATTTTGTTCAGCAAAGATCCATTGAAAAGGTATCTGTATCACAGCTGCAGTCCAATGTCAGCCAAAAAAAAAACATACAAAAAGTTCTGCTGAGCTGCAACTCACTGCACTGAGCTGAACAAAAGCTTCCTTCCTGAAGAACTGCAAAGGCTCTACTTCTGACAAAAGCTTGCTTTCTTTTTCAGCTCTTTAGGATTCAGCATCATGACTTCAGGGATAGCTGTAGACATGCAGAGGTTATGTGGAGATTTCTGAGATCCGAGATTCGGTTCCCGTTATATTTCATAAATCACTGTGCTACCTTTCTATGATACTTTTATTTTCACGTAGAGAAGCCAGTCTGCTGAGATAAACCTTTCTAAAGACAGTTGTCTATAGGACTGGCTTGTTGTTTTGGAGTTGTGTTCATCAAGTGCATTCATAAATTAATTTCAGACATTATACAGATGCAATTTTAAACATAGGTTTAAAAAATGATTATCATTTGAGCTGGCTCTGTAAATGCTATGGTTCCATTCCTGACAAACGCTGGTGCTGAATCTCTAACCAAAACCTAAGCAAGGTTTAAGTGTTTTGAAAGCTCTTTCCTTGATCTCTTTGTACTAAACATAGCGAGAAGAATCTCTTATGATTTTCAAGACCAACAAATGCTACTGTTCAGAAGGATTTTTCTGCTTCAGTTTGAACGCTGGGGATATCCCTCACTGTAATGTTGATTCATGCAAAAGAATAAACTGAGCACATCTACTTGTTCTTTTTTTTTCAGCACCTTAAGCAATAGAAAGCAAAATAATTGGAAAAACTTGTTCATTTTAAACTTGTGTCAAGAGGCTAAACTATACTAGCTGCAATTTTAATCACAGGATATACTCACATTTGTTTGACTTTATAAGGTACATGAAGCAGAGGGCCTTTTTGAAAGAAAAAGGTCATAAAAATGGGTCATAAGAAACTGAATGTTGTCCAAATGTAGCAAGCTGGCTCAGGTTTTTCATGGAATTATTTGGAGGAAACAATATTGAGCGCTCAAACTAGAAAAGAAATACGCAAGGCAGAAATAGAGTCCTGGTGTAAAGATTAATGTGGTTCAAATAAAAGATTATTGTTTAAATTAAGCAAATCTGTCTTAGCCTCAGCTTATAAATAGCCTCACATTTACTCTATCTAACATCCAGTTTTCATTCCCATCGTAAGAATTGCAAAGTTAAAAAATTCAGTTCAAAATTTACAGCACAGAAGACAGAAGAGTTATTCTTCAAACCCATTTGTGTGGAATCAGACTTAAAACAGCTCACATTTAGCACGTATTGTGTTTTTCCCCACTGAGTTTAAAACATTAGGTCAATTTATTTTCTTAAATGCACATGATCTGTTGAAGTGTCCTGCAAGTACTTCCACCACATTAAAAAATGCCAAGGAAAGCATTTTTGTATGTAACTGAAGTCCCCCACATTTGACTTCCTTTTTTTTTCTTCCGTCTGAACAACTACCAGGAAGAAGCATTATCCATTCCTCATCTTGTGAGAAGGCCAGCGAAGTGCGATTACAGCTGGTGGATCGCAAGTGACATCCCTGACACCAAACCTCTGGGGAAAGGATGCGCATGCAGATTTAGCTCAAGTGCTGAGATCAAGGGTAAGGCAGCCTTGCCTAACAGCATTATGCTGTCCATAACTCACATGCCCCCTGGGTGGTAAAAGGTGCATCCAAACTATGTAGCTCTAACTGCTGTAGAAGTGCAAAGGAAGTTTTGCTTTCCAGTGAAGTAAGGACAGCTTCTGTTAGTTCCCAGTGACAGCCAAGCTTTCAATAAACAATAAGATATTTTCTGAGATGGTTAAAGTATTTAAATTCTTGCTCTCCAGGCTTTGTGGTAGGAACATTGATACAATACCAGATGCAAAAAAACAATCTGTCACACTCACATAAAAGGTTGGACTTTATATTTACCATTCCATTATTCAGTTTTCAGCTTGAAAATTACAGGACTTGTATAAGTACAGTCATACTGTTTTGAAGAAGGAAATGTTGTTTAAAATATTCTGGGCAAGTAAAAGAGATAAAATAAACAAACAAACCCTTTAAATCATACCAAACATGAAAGGAAACAAAACATAAGAATTAAACTGTCATTGGATGACTGCTTTTAACATTCACTGTCTCCATTGAATGTCCCGTGAAGGGGTCCAAAGGCAGAACTCACTTAAGTATACATAATCAGCAACACAGAACTTTAAGATTTATGTTTGCTTTCCACAAAAAAAGCATAATCTAACCATGTCATATCTAATGTGCATGCAGTAAAGATTGACAAAAGCTCATACAATGTTTTTCTCCATCTCCAAATTATTAAGTTAGCTAAAATGTAATGTGTGTGGGAAAGTTATGAAGAATTTATGGAAGGGCAACGTCTAATTAGTACCTGAAGTTGTACTGGGCTGCTGGTTCTAATTAATAACACTTCCTAAGTGTGTTCAAAGGCATTTAAGCAAAATGAAAGCCTTCAGAAATGCATTGAAGCATTTAATGTCTAGATACTGTAGTGATAAGCCTTCTAGAAAAGCCTAAAATAGGTTAGACAGATTAGACTGGCAGATAAAACAGAGAAAGAAATCATAGGCAAAGAAAATACACAGTCAGGTATGAAAGAGAAATATGCTTGAAAAGAAATAAATACAGAGACACAAAAAAAAGTAATTCAATTTGAGGATAAGCTTGCACTTTGTTATAAAAACACTGTTTGTAGTGACATAGTTTTAAATATCATGCGTGTTATAATGGAAAATATATCCATGGCTGCTCTAGATTACAAACACCTTTTAACAAACTTTAAGCTTTTTTTTGTTTGTTTGTTTGGTTTTTTTCTTTGGTTTTTTTTTTTTTTTTTTTTTTTTTTTTTTTTTGTAAAAGCAATTAACATTTCCTGGGAGATATGTTATGACATACATGTGTTATACCGAACCAGCTCTTTCTCTGTTCAAGCGTATTAAATCCAAATAATCTGATCCTGCAAAAAACACTAGTATGCTACAGCATTATTATGCTTAGTCAGTGAAGCAAAATAAGGAATTGTAGGTCATCTTGTGCTGTTAAAAACGCCAAATAGCTTGTGACACCCTATTCCTTGTTTCTTTACAAACACACATATATATCTTATATCCAAGTTGTAGACCATTAGGGTTAGGTGAGATGAACTCTGCCCTCAACATGGTTCTTATCTTTCAGGTGACACAAATGCTGAGTAGAATTTCATGTGCTTACATAAATAAGTACATTAGAGAAAAAAAACACAAATATAACTCGCGTAACGTTTGCTAATCCCAGGAACCAAAAAGCCAAACTGCAGCTGAAGCATCCGTGAGATCACACGCAGGGTTTACACTTCTTCCTTGCACACCCACGGCAGTAATCAGGGTGTTGCAGGGGAGCAAAGAGATTACTGTTTATTTACGCTGCCGGGTGTCCAGGAGGGATGATAAGAGCCCACTGAAGTTGCTGAGAGACTAAGGAGAAGTGAATTATACCTTTCCGAAGACTGACACACAGTGCGTGCCACCCAGCTTCCTGGGATGTGTAGGCAAAGGTCTTGCTGCTCCCAAGAAACCTGAAGTGTGGGATCCGAAGGTTGCATGGTAGCAATTGCTGCAAAATCTGTAGAGACCATTGGGGGTGAAGGAAGAGGAGCTCCAGAAGGGCTCAGGGACTGGGNGTAGAGCAGCTTGAGCACCAATGGAGAAACAACTCCGAGGGGACACTACTGAAAGGGGGGACTGCAACTGAGCAGCAGTGAGCCCTCAATGCCCATGCTGAGCAGAAAGCTCATCAGTTGCCTGCTGGGCTGCAGACCTGGCCTGTTTTAACACTTAACTAGATTCCCCAGGGCCAGCCGCCTGATCAGCTCAGCTTCAGCTAAAGAAAATGCAGCGGAGCTGGAGGGAGGCGGAGAATCCCTCGCTCTGCGAGGCAGAAAGACAGTGAGGCGGAGGATAAGAAAGTTCCCCATTAGATGACAAGCAATCCTCCCTTTTAACATTTTTATACGCCTCTTAGTTGCAGTTCCTACAGCATAAACTTCAAACCGGCTGGGGCTGTGTAAACATCCTCCCCTCCCCTCTGCTGTGCTGGGCCTCTCGCTTATCCCCCGCCGGCAGCTGTGGCTCAGGAGGCAAACAGTGGTCATGCTGTTCTGTGCACAATGACAGACAAATAAAAGAACAAACAAGCTTGGGAGATTTAAAATCTAGAGCTGAGGGACTTCGCCGAGTTTCACTGTGCCTCTGTGATCCTCCCACTAAATGTGAGAGCTGTTTTCTTCAATAAATGAAGCCCATAATAAACATCTCTCCTCATGTCTCTCCAGGGCCCTTAGGGAGCTCTACAACGGCGGAGCGGAGAAATTTGCAGAAAGGTGTCCTCTGATGGATTTGACTTACACGGCATCAGTTGTTATAAACTGCCAAGAAATGGGAAATGGGATGTCTCATGGCGCCCATGGACTCCAGCCATTAAAAATCATTGTATCAAATGCATATTTGAGCTTTATTTCAAAGAAGTGTTTGATTCCATCAAACTATTTTTGAAGCACAAAGTTTTATTTATGAGGACTTTTTGCCTTTCATACCTCCCTTGTACACTCAATTCAAAGTTCCTCTCCTTAAGGGTATGAAAAAAACTTGTGCGTTAATTAGCAAATTTAGATTTCAAAAAGTATTTTATGGCAGAGCAACGAAAATGGAATATATTAAATTGAAAACATATGAAGATGTTTCTAAAGTTGAAAAAGGTAAGGCCAGGTGGTAACTGGACCTCATATCTGCGTAGTCAGAGTAAGTACGAGAGAGGACAAGTTCAAAGTGTCCAGTCTCAGCAGGGTGTTATCACGATACATATTGTATATGCAGAACCTTACAAACTCATAAACATATTTACAAGAAGTAAGTGCTTTATAATCTGTAATCAGCCCAATATTTAAAGCCTGCCAAAATTAGAGAGAATCTTCTTCTTTTCAGCAGGTCTAAGGTCAGATCTTTTACACTCAGGAAACTCAGGAAAGTCACTGTTTGATCAGTTCTTCCCCCTCATAAGGATCTATTTGCCCAGCCATTCTAAAAATCATGCAAGTCTCCTTTAACAATAAATGACAAGTTTTTACTATTCTCAGAATTATACCTCATTTTAAAGGGAGATGAATATCTGTTCTATCTGATGCACCATCAGTAAAATTCTTTATCTAAGTCTGACCTGTAGAATTTTTGTTAATGAGTTAAATGTGAAAGTCAGAAACATGGATTTTCAGATATTGTATTCAGAGCTGGCAAGTAGAAAAGCCATCTTTGACTTCCTACCTGCACTGACAGGAAAGTCATTGAGCAAGTGCTCAATGCAGAACTTTACAGGCTTTTTAGACTATTTTTTCTGATTATATTTCCTGCATTCTTATCTCTCTACAATATTTGCATGCAACTTGGAGTGAAGGAAATGAAAACCAGTATCAAGAGGGATGTAAAATACCCCTACCACTGTAATTCTAATGCTTATTTACAAAGATACATTAGGTTTTTATACACTTATCAGCTCAATGCTCCACAAAGTTAGTGATTCTGGTGTAGTTAGTTATAACTATCTGGTTGCACTGTGTAATTTGGATTGGACACGGATGCAACAAACTCTGGGAAGATTCTAAATGCCATTTGGATGATCTAGATAGATGTACTACATGGGTATGCCAGCTCCCACAGCAATCATTCATGAAATCTCTATTATTATTAATGAGAACTTGATAGTTGTTCCTTCATTTTGAAAATGAAAACAAAACAGAACAAAAAAGTGTTTCTGCAATTTTCAGCATTTATATGCCTGCACAACAAAAACTACAGTGTCAATTGAGATGATCTGGAATTTTATGGGAGGAAGTCACACGATTTGTAACAAATTTCTGAAACAAAAAGGTTGGTAAATTACTTACCTGAACAGGGAAAATGTACGCTACACCAAATATATCATCTTACTTAAATTATAAGATACATGCACACACACCCAGACAGATTTTAAAATGCTGTTTTATACAAGTTTATTATACATAAGGTAGTGTAACATAAAAATAAGATAGGTATTACTAATTTCCTACATGTTTAGTCACTTTGCCAATAATGCCGTAACTGTAAAACCTTCTAAACAAATGGATTATTACAAGAATATCAAGGATAAAAAGACTTTCCAACGAACTCTCAAAGTGGAAACTGATATAAAGACTAAAATTAGGTGATAACCCACAAAACAACTTCTGAATGTTTCTTATTCTGTTTATTAAATATCAAAGGAAGAATCAAACTATGGCAAACATTAAAAAAAGAAATCCTGTGCTATATAGTTCATGCACAGCAATGTTAGTGACTTATAAAAGACCTGAAAGAATATTTGGCAGAATTTTATCCTCAGGATCTTTTAACAATTCACTGTGTATCTTATGTTTATATTTTGTGAAAGGTCAAGAAAAGCCAAATTACCCTTGGTACCTTTTTATTAACACAGTAGATTTTTCAGTTATGGAAGATGTCGGCCTTATGTCTTATATTATTATTTATTATACTGTGGTCTTATAGTTAATTTCACATCCTTTAGCACTGGAACTGTGGTTAATGTTGTAGATGAGTAAGAACTGTATCTTCACAGATAAATGCTGTGACTGTCCACTAACAGGTAACGCTGAAATGCTGGTACATTTTTTTGTTTGCATAAATGTTTATACTTGAGTCAGACCTTTAGGCAGTACACATCAGAGGAGAACTGGGCAAAGACAAATGTTTGACTGTTTAGCGTTAGTAACCACATGCACTAATGAGTGATCACTTTAGTGTCAGTCCTTCCCTGTGCCTTGGGAGGATAATGGAAGTGACAAGAGACGAGTTTCTGATCCCTTCTTCTTGACCATAGTCTCATACCCACTGCATATCACGCAGCTGGAAGTCATACCAGTGACAGAGGGCTTTTCATGAGCCCAGGATGAATGGGTGCCTCTTCTGCTGCTTGTTCCCACTTCTGCCCTTCTGCACCCAGCATACCCCTGAGGAGACCAGTGTCACATTGTGACTTGGAGGGAATTGCTTGAGATTCTTTGGCTTTTCGTGAACAGAATATTTATTATCAGACCCGTTTATCTTCAGATGCACCCTATGTATATTTATTATTACTTTCAGAAAATAGTATTATAAAAAACGGATATATTGTATTAAATTAGAGTGGGTGAGGCTACATTTCAGTTCTTTTAGCATGACTATAACTTTGTTTTTGCTTTCATTATGCCTTCTCCTCAAAAATATAGATAAACTTCTGTGTTTCAAGCCCAACCTTCTGTGATCTCCACTTCAATAACGGCACTTTTGACATTCATATGATACAATACAGGCTGAGGACAGCTTTTAGCTGAAAACCTCTGCCAGCTGTGTCTTCCTACAGTTTTGTTTACTGCTTGACATACTCAAAATTCTGTCTCTGGTTTCCTGAGTTATTTCTCAACTGGGGACTTGATCTTGAAACACATAGACACACAACATTCTTTAATTTGCTAAAAGTGATTGTCTGTAGAATTGGCACCACTGCTGTAAGATGTTCTGCAAATGCAGAGAGCAAGGCACATGGGATCTAGCTGGGACAGTATGCTCTTGAAGTTATTGTCTATATAAACAGTGTCTGTGATAAAAATACTAAATCAGACAATAGCAATAATGGGTGATGGTGTATTTAATCTCTGCTACTGATTAATTGATAATTAAAATGAATATTACTCTTCTGACATTTTAGCATATATTCTCCTGAAAATTTGAAATGAGGGATGATTTCTCTTTTGATGCTTTTTATAAAGCTTCTTCACTCCTTGCATCTCCTTCTACAATCTCTATCATCACTCTTTTCATATAATACTCAAAAATGTCATCTCAGGATAACCTTTTGTTTGACCTTTTAGCAGATAAATACCCTCTAAAGAAATCAAACTTATATTTTCCAATTTCCCACTTTCAGATCATAAAGAGCAGGAAATATACACAGAAATACAGTTCTGGTTCTTGTTCTTGAGCTCAAAACACCAAATTACCATTTGACCCATTTTAATAATTTAAAACTATTTTCCTTTTCGTTTAATCTCAGAAATGTCAATTAAACACTGTCAGTTATAATGATATCAAATGACATATCCTACTTCCTTTGATGAAAATGATTAGTTTAGAAATGTAGAGCCATTTTTATGCATTTATTAATGATATCCTTTAAAAAATGAATAAACAAAGGAACAGATCTTCCAAATACCAAAGGTTAAAAGTACATCATGATATCTGCATTGTCACTGAAAAATTCGATACAAGATTTGTATTGGACCCATAAAGTTAGACCAAATGGGTCCGGTCTCACTTCATTCCTTATTTTAAATCTGGAAAATATGCAATAATGCTACTTAAATACTACCTTTACACCACTGAAATTGGTAAAAGAAGGAAGGGGAGAGCAGGGAAGGTTGAAAGTAACCAAATTGTTATTTAGAAATAGTCATAATCTATACAAAATAAGAAGACCATCAGCATGTTTACAAGATGATTCATGGGAGGACAGAAAGGGAACCCTACACAAACACTCATTGCTATGTGTCTTCCCATCTCCTCCCTCCTAATTAACTTCAAAGCTATTTTCCGTAACTGCAACATTTACCTTTAGGATTGATTCATGTCATTGGAAACCTTTACAAATACTGCTCTCTGATATTTCTAGCTGTATATAAAGAAACTTGTTTTTCCCAGGGCCCATTGAAACTTCTCCAAGTCTTCCCTTGCCTTTGCTCTAGATCTAGACAAATGTGAAGAAAATTTACTAGATAACTAGAGTTCCTTGGCAACATTAGATGGTTAAATAAAACAAATAAATTAAAAAGTATAGATGTACTTTCTGTTGAATATAGTTCAGAACTTTCCTTCCAAAAATATTATAACTTTGAACACAACTTCTTAGTGGGGAAGACTGGAGAAGTGAAACTTAAAACAAAATATACAGGATAGAAAATACACTGATTTTTTACTTACTGTTGATTTAATTCTTAAAATATTTTTGGTTTGATGTATAGAAAATTTGCCTGTACAGCAGGACACTTTCTGATAAATAACATAGGATTGTAGAGACTGACACCTCAAACAACTAAAAATTGAAAGTATCATACATTAAAATAAGTTAATAAAGATGGGATGTGAGTAGAACTTTTTGAAAGACCCCAGCCTGTGTCACTCAGCAGAGAGATCATGAGTCTTCTGCTATCAAGACCTGTATCTTTTCTCACCAAAGGAGATTAGCAGCAGTGCAGAAAAATAAAAAAACCCCACCACTGTTTCAATGTTTAGCAACCCCCTTCACTCAGTCATGGAGCAAAGTGGTCTTTATACATTTCAGCATCCATATCTCTTCATCTGGTCAATACAGGACTGGTCAAAAAAAATGAGCTATCCTGGAGAGTATCACTGAACTAAATTATACAAATTAAATACATGCTCTGAGTGAGTTCAAGCACTTTCTTTCCCAAATGGAGAGAATTACATACATGCATATAATTGGGGGAAAAAAAATTAACAGTGTTATATGCATTTAGAGTATTTAATGATACCAGCTGGTTCTTGGCAAGACCTTGCATTCCAATTGCCTCACTGAATACTACTTTTAAAAAAAATGCAAATGTCTTGATTGAAAAATCTCCAATTTCAAAGTCTGAAGTGCATGGCTGCACTACAGTTTGTGACAAACTATATGATGATTCCAACCAAGGCTGTCCCCTTGACATGACAAATAATGCAGAAAACTCACTGTTTTAATTTATGTCTTTTGATTTACCTGCACCTTGAAAATCAGGATGTCAAATCAGAAAAACCTTATTCGTAGTGAGCCATGCATCAGATCAGTACATCGCTTCTTCCTTCCCATTTGCAAATTGTAAAAGACTTCTGATAAACAACTTAAATTGTTTTTCAGTTAATTTAGATGCTAGGGGATACTATTTTCAGCAAGAACTCTGTGTTCTAGACCCCTAGACTCTTAGACTGAAGTCAGGCCCAAGCTTTTTCAAAATGAGTACTGATAAACATTCATTAAATTAGAGGAAACTTAGAAATGCTGGCCTTAACACTTTTGATCCCTCAGACATAGGAAGATAAAAGGTTTAGCATTTGGAAAGCATTTTGAAATCCTGACAAGAAAGGAAGTATGGACAGTATCCAGAGCCCCCTCTAGAAAAGTACAGCCCTACAACTACTGTTATTTCTAAGATGTGATGATTCAGATGAGCCTCTCAGACTGCAACACTAGGCTTCCTCTGTAAACAAGTAACTGCATAGTCAGACTGGAGAAGACATTTAAGTGACTGCATTCCGATGATTTTAACGGGGCATAGACTCCTAAATACTTCTGTGGGCAGGACCTGTAGTGAAGAGTTTGCCTAATCTTAGATATCACTAACTCTTCCCATTGACTTCACAGGAAACCCTGGGGAGTAGGATGTCTGAAAGCTTACTGCTGTTTCAAATCTAAAGCAGGTATGTAAAAGTAGATGCCCTGACTTCTGCTTCAGTTATTTTGATGAGATAAGAGAAAAAGAAAGTAGTCTGGCTCCAAACTTCATTATGATTTTATGTAAATTATTTTAAGTAAGGATTCTTAATCTCCAGTGCTTGAGGATCCCGAAAGTGAATTACTTTTTAAAGCCAGTCTAGCAAACTTACAAAGATTTTGCAAGCAAACTTTATATTTGCTTGGAAATTCACACTCAAGACAGGTATATGTGAGTTTCAGTATCATAAAAACCACATTTAAATACCATTGTGTCCTTTTACCATCTTCCTCTCCATCCTTCTACTACCAAAACAGTAAATTCTCTCTCATTATAAAAAAAATATCACACTGGGGATTTTTTTTATTCAGATACTATTTTTTTACATCATCTGTAGACATTGTCTGTTTAGTTGTTACGATGTGTTACTCAAAAGTCTCTAAAAAGGACCACCTACAGGACTGTCTGAAGAAAAATCTAAAATGGCTGTGGTGATGGACAATGAGGAACAAAAAATTAGAGTAAGTTATCTTGCACGGGATTCTGCAGACATTTCTACAGAACCCTGCTCTTTGTACTAATTTTATAGAATTTTTTTCATATAGGTAGATCTTTGCAAATTGTCTCATCACTGTGCCTGAATGAGTTCTCAAATTATGAACATATACATACATACTAGAAAGCATTCTCCTGAGGCTGAAGTTCTGGCATCTGGTTTAAACAGGGAAGGAAACCATGGAAAACAGAAACCTCAGTCCTGAATCCTAAAAGGTTACTGTTCTCAGTAAAAAAGCTCAGCTATTTACAAGACAAGGCACAAAAAGATACCAAACAGCTTTCCCATAGCCAAAATGAGTAACACATCTGGTTTTTATTTTCATTCCCTTTCCAGTAAATGGCTGTACTAAGTTAGAATTTTCAAAATGTCTATCACTTTACATATATAGATTTAATTTCATTTAGAGCAAGGCTCATTGTGTAAATGCATTGCAGCTTCAAAGACAGACTTCTTCAAAATTATAGCATGAGAGCTTCCCATGGTTTCCATGGAAATGACCTTTCACTATTTCCATGGTAATGGATCTAGTTTTATATATTTCTCTTTTATGAGACTTCATTATACCAACAAAGCTAACATCCAGCATACAGCCCTTAACTTACGGATGCGAACTCACTGAGAGAAGTAATCTGACTCCCAAGCCCCATGGGCATGCTAAGCTTTTGTATGTCTTTTTAATACTGTGTGAGTAACAGAGTTTTGAAAAAGCTCACCTACTGCATATTGTCAGTGGAGAAATGCTGATATATTTTGCTCATTGCTATGTTCCTAAAGGAGTCTCTGGATTCATCTGCTGCAGTCTTTTCCAGACTGCTCCACTGCTCCCAAAGGCAGAACAGCTGGGAAAAAAACGAATGGATTGAGAGCTCAGAGTCTTTTATAAATTCCAGGCTGTTGATCCTGCCATGAAATAATTATTTTGCTAGTGCATTTATTGAAAATCTATAGGTCTTTGGAATTATGTATCCATAGGCTTCTTGATCTCTCTTTCAGAATTTATGCTTGAAATTGTTTTTCTCTTCCCTTTCTCTTTTTTTTTTTTTTTTTTTTATCATTATGGTTATTGTTGCTGTCATCCAAAGCTAAAATCCTCTTCTTCACCCTGGAGACAAAAAGAATGGAAGTAGTGGATTCAAAGCTGTAATATTGACAGCAACAGAGCAACCAAGGTAGCCCTGTCCCCAGCATCCTTGACACTTAAGTAAACCAGCTACACCTAAGGTGTTAAGTGCCTTATGCTGTTATGGAGATGGGGTTTGGACAGGCCTGAGCTGCCACTGAGGTTCACAAATAAAAATCCATCTCTACAGAGTGATGTCCCTGTAAGGTGAAATTTGGAAGAAAATTCCAGAAATATTTCAGTAAAGCTTCTTCCATCTCAGTCACAATATTTAATAATGAAGCAAATCCTGCAAGTCCATTTTCTTTATTTCACTGCCCATTTGGAAAAAAATAAACAAAAGAAATCTGTGGGGAAACCCTTACAGAGGTAAAAATTTCTCAGAGAATGAGAAAAACACATAAACGTGATTGGCCAATTTAATCTGACTCATATGTAACTGTTGGTGATGCATAAGAATGCTAGAAAGAATTCTAGCCTGTCATTCAGAGTTGAGTTGCCTGGTCCAGCCATTAGAAAAATACCGATTTATAGAGTAAGATAGACATGAGTCAGATGCAGGTAGCTGCAAGACAATGATTGCAGATGACAAAGGTAAAAGAGCCACTTTTCCACACGAAATTTAATTTTAATGCTCCTTTTTTAATTTTTTTTTTTTAGTGAAAAAAATAGACCAAAGTAGTTGGTGGTTAGAGGGTTTGCTTTTAGAAATGTCCTAAGAATTACCTCCTTCACCTGCTTTAAAGGAGATAAAGACCAACATAAAAATCACTTGTCATTAAGTGGTCAACTGGTATAATACCACATATATCACTTTACATTACTGTTAAAGAATAACTAAAATGCTAGGATCATCATACTTTTTTTAAGGTACTGAAATCACAATGACTGTAAAGGCTTCAGTGTGCCATCACTGAAAACATTCAGCTCCATTTAATTCTACTCCTTACACATTTCTAAATGAAGTGTATTGTAAGTAATGACTTTTATTCTATATATCGAACGTGTAGGCTTGGGCAGAGAAATATGGAAGCTGGAAATACTTAGACAGAACACTTAAAGGAATAGAAGGTTTAAAAAACCTGACCTCACCTAACTTTACATGTCTACAGGGTTCATGTCTACACATGAGCTACTTAACAAGAAGAATTAATTTCACAGGACTAACTGCGGACACCTACTTCAGGGCAAAATTAGATCAATCAAACCACCAAATTGTTTGCTACTCTCCACTAACTATAAAGGGTGTCTAGATGATTAGACCATTCAGTCAGATGAATTTAATCCACAATAATTGCAGAAGCAGGCATCTGATAATACTAGAGGACAGCATTTATTTCTCAGAAAGTGCTCCTCTTACATCACATTTTGTGTCACCAGTTCTTTAGAGAAAATATTTAAGAAGGTTTTCTAAAATTATTTTTCTTAGTGAAGTAGTGAAGTTTGCATGTTTATTGATAGTCCTAAATTAATTTTTTTCTTTTTTTTTTTTCTTAAAATAGGTCTGTTCATAGAAGGCTTGAAGCCTTTACTTAAGCGAAATATTTGCTTTTGGCAGCGAGCTTTTTTCAGATATGAGAGTGAATTATTTTTTCTCTTAAATAATGCTGATTCTCCATTTATTTCTACTGTAGCTTGACATTTTTGTCACACTTACAAAGACAGACTACCTAATTTCTTGTCATGGCCTATAGCAAAGCTGTTTACAGTGGTATTTGTAGAGTGATTTGGATTGGAACAGTAAATACTATTTCCATTTTTAAAAGTATAACTCTAGATGATGTCAGCGTTTGCTTCCAACAAGATAATACTATGTCATCCTGAAATGGAGCCATATCAACAAAAGAGACTATCTAAGAAATTAGAAAGAAAAAGAAAAATCAATAATCTTGCAAGTCTAGAAAGACTGGACTAGCATAAGAGAAAAAAAATACACAACAAAACAAACCCATAAAAAGTCCTGTCAAAAGACATTTTTTAAATAAAGTATAAAACCACACAGAAGAATGGAGACTTAACACTGATGAAGCTTTCTTACTGTACCCCTGATGCATGCAGGTATGTCACCACAGAGCCGTAAGTCTCCTGTCAGAGAAGCATGTCAATTGCAAAAAAAAAATAATATTTTACAATCATGGTTTAAAAGTACAGATAGCGATAAATACCAAGTGTATGATTGCAAAATGGTGTCTTCTAGACCTGTCTTGAAGCACCCACAACTCCAGCTCCTTCCACCACTATCTGCCACAAAGGACAGAGAAATTACATTATTGTTTGCAAAGAAAAAATATCATAGGATAAGTTCTGCAAGTGGTCTCTGTGGTCACCCTCTCTTACTAAGGAACGTGTGATTTTCTGGCATGAAATGAGACTCGTCTCTGTGATCTCTGAACGCGCCTTTGGAAAGGCTAGTTTGAAGAAGCTGGAGCAAAAACAAGCTTTCCAAACCACTGATAATGCTATTGTCAGGCATATTGCTGTGTACTATCAGACCAAAAAAATAATGTTTCTGACAGCAAAATGAGCTCTTACGTTATTTTGTAATTAACATATGTTCCAAATGATAGACTGTGTTTCAAGTATTTAACATTGAAATAAGAAACTAAAAGCAAAAGGAGGGATGATGTGACACTTCTGGAATTGGATTCGCGGGTATAATCTTTCTACACTATATTTTCTGATCCATCTAAATAGCTTCGTAACTGGTTAAAGCATGCCCCATGCCTCCCAACTGTAGGAACTGTCATAGCCATTTGGATTCAGAAAAGGATTATGTTCTCCACTGTTTTTAATTAACATATTTCTGGCCATAGTCAAAGCAGTACTGAGCAATTTCCATTTCACATTTCTCATGTATCTGAATTATAATCCACCCACTCCTTTTGATAAGACATTGAGTAGTGACCTGAAAATAGTGCTGGAAAGAAGTTGGAGAAAAAACTTGGGGGGAGAAAAAATGCACTGTTAAAAATCTGTTAACCATTAGTTACTAATTTAAACTGCTAATGATCTAAAAGAACTGAAGCTAAGACACCTATTAATTAACTAAGGTTGGCACAACAGTCACTCCCAAATATAACTCGCTGTGTATAGTTTCATTTACAAGGGAAACAAGCTGTAAAAAGAAGAAAGAACAGCTCGGCCACATACTAGTGGCAATGAATGCAATAGCTGTGAAGCTCTGTGACGGGATAAGACATGCGTTTCTCCATACATTTACATTTTAAAGTCTTAATGAAAGCATACTGTCAGGGAATGCCAAGCCCACTATGTATTTTCCCTTTGCAGTACAGTGACAAGATCCTGCTTCATGTTGCAAGCAAGAAAACATTTTGTATTAAATGCAAAGTGAATATGCAAGAATGAAATTGAACAAGTTCCTCCAGCAAATCTGCTCCTCATCAAAAACCTAGGGGAAGCCTTTTTCAAAGACAAAAACATTTTGCTCCATTTCTTAAGAAGCAGGGTCTTATCAGGCATTTAGATACTGGCTCTTGGAAAATTCCTTCTTTCTTCAAGAGAGCTGCAAAGTAAAGGTGCTGAAGTACTTCCTGAAACTTCAACATCAAATTAATTTCTTCTGTTGAGAAAACGCAGTCAAAATAAAAACATGCATATAGAAATAACTGACTGAGTCTGGCTGTTAAATGCCATTTAACATCTAATGGATTGCTAATCCGTCTTCATGGATTGATCGCATCACTTGATATACAAAAACCTGCAACAAGTAAAAAAAAATGTAACATCCATGAGATCAAAATAAGATTGAATTTAGAGCTCTTTCTTTAGGCTATTGTTTTTGAGTTTATCTGTGTTCAAAAACTAAAATTGTTCCCCAGAGTTCATAATAAAATAAGCTTTTCTTCTTTCCTTTTATGATGGCTATAAGTGAAGGGATTTTAGTTCATCCAACCCCATGTCCTGCTACAGCTAGCTCCCATCTTTCTCTTTTTTGGAGGAGGAGGGATTAGAATTGCGGTCTTATTGAACTAGACAAGGTTTATGTTGCCGTAAGGTATTTAATATGAATAAATGGTACTCATAAATCTGATGTATAGAGCTCAAAAAATAATCCTCACACAAGAAATCTGTCCTGCTTGAGGAAAGTTGCCATACCCTAATTTGACTGCACCTTCTTTTTTTTTTTTTTTTTTTTACCACCATTTTACCAAGATACTGCAGTATTACAAAAATTTATAAATTGAAACTCAGGATGTGACTTCCGCTTATGGACACCAGGGATCATTCTTCTGTAACTTGAGATCAAATTATGTAAAAATGAATACAGAGGCCCCTAGTTTTGGCTAAAGTCAGATTCTGCACAGGGGAATTCAGCAGTGGATGACATAACCCCTGGCACACCACTGAGCACTTACAAGTGCACCGTGCAGTATAACTGAGGGGGCTGCTCACAGACTTGGCTGCCAGCTAACATGAGCCTGGGTTACACAATCAGGTTCCAAATTGGACTAATTGCTTAACTTTGGCAGTAGTATTGCAGTAAAAAAGGTTCATAATTCATAATGGAAAAGGCGAAGATGTGAACCTTAGCAAAAAGACGCAAAGTCATACATCAAGAGACAATTATGGATCTCAAATAGCAGCCAGGCGAGCAGGCGATGACTAGCATCAAAACAGCCAACAGACAAGGCGTCAGCTTTCAGTCCTAATGACAGTGTGTTTTGTTTATCCCATTGTGCAATACTGTTTGTGTATTATTTCCGGTTTCTGTCTAGACTTGCAAAAAACCCCATGATCCTACCTCTTTTTGGTCACCAGTGTTTCCTCATATGAGAATACTTGAACATCCATTCCCATTTCCAGAATTAAAGGTAAAAATGGTTCTCTCATTTGGAGCATCAGTACTTCACTGTAATTGAGTGTTGAGTTAGCCCTATAGCAGATCTTTAATGAGATAAATGTTATTAAAGACTAAAAATAATAGTTGAGTATGGTGAAACTATCTATCTCTTTAGAGATCTGAGGGTTCTCTTTGGAGCCTGAATTTCAGATTCTTTTTCAAAGACAATTCTGAACTGCTCTTCAGTCTTTTATGAAGAAGTCACTCGAAAAGAAAGATCTGATTTTCCATAGAAAAAGCACCATTACATTTAAGGCATTTCTTAAGTAAAGTATTCAACTGAGTATTATCTGCCATTAAGATAATTAGGTCTAATTTTGCCTTGGACCTCAGTTGAAGCTTTGCAGTGGGAAATAATTTCTGGAAGAGTTTTACCTATTTAAACAGACAAGTTAAATAGGGAATTTTGAAAGATATATATTTCTACCTCATTCTCAAATCAGGTTTACTTGACATTAGAATTACATTTGCTATGTGCAAAAATCTAGCTAACCATAGTTAAGGAACTATATTGGGATTTCTGAATGGGAACTATCAACCTATATATTTTTTCAGATATGTAGATTTACAGTGCCAGTGAAAGCATCTTGAAAAATTACAATCTCATGATAATACACGTGGGGTTGTCAAACATGTACACCGTTGACCTAAAACTGTAGCACTTTTCATAGTGACATCAATGGGACAGTACTAAATGTATTTTAAAATTGCATCCATAAAATGAAAAGCCTAACCCATACTTGTTTAAGTAAACAGCTAAATAGTAGTAAATTTCACGGGGCATAAACTATTTTATCATCAAAAGAAAAATTATACCATTGTCTTGCTTAACCTTTACAGCTACTGCTAAACATATACCTACATAGAAACTTCTGTTTCTGAGCAAAACAATTGTCACTTTTTTTCCAGACGGGGAAGGACAGAAATGAGAAATAATCATTATTCCAAGTTCTACAGAGCTTAATTACCTCTTTACTCAGACAAATTCTCCATTGAGGCCACCAACATTTTTACCTGAATAACTACTGAATCATCTAATAGCAAGAAATAGGTTTTAAAAAAAAGAGAGAGAATACAAATGGAAGCTTGCAATAGATTTCACTGCATATTGTACCACTGCATCTTTCCAATATTCTCATATTTATTTTTTGTTTCCATTGGGAGCAATAAGCCAGATTTTTAGATATTCTAAAATAAAACCTTTTTTCTCTATGTTTACCCCAATATTTAATCCAACTCATTCTATGTTGTCTCCTGGATTGAGCTGATACACAAAATACCTTACCCTTCAATTCCAATACAGAGAGTTTCTTGAACCCAGACTGACTCTCCAGCAGAAATAACAAGTGCCAGGAGATGCTGTGTTCAATGGAACATCAATCCTTAATTTAACAAATACAGCTTTTAAGTAAATGGAGATACTGTATTTTGTGATACCGCATACCTGATTTAAATCATGATGAAGTTAAACACAGATTTACACATACTCGAGGAGTGTGGAACTTAGTCAAGATACCAGTTTAAAAAGATTTCAACAAGAAAATTCAACACAAAGCCTCAACATTGTACAAAACAACTTCTGAAACTTTATTGTAAATTTTAAAGTACATTTAGAAAGGATTTTATCCTTAATATCATTAATTAAAAATAAATTTGAAAGAAATCCACATACTAGTAGTTTAAGCAAAGTTCAGTACAGACTTTTGAAGTCACAATATATACATTGCATGAGAGTGCAATAAGCTTCCAATTACATTAGGTATATATTTTTAAAATAAAGAGTTTTGATTTGACATGTGTGAGAGGCATACTGTTTACAATGAAAATGTTTTACAAATATAGCAAAGGAAAAATGGAATTTAATACATTTTGAATGTACAACTACTTTATATCCTTTAAAGGTAGTTCTTTACTCAAAGTGTACAAAGGTCCATTTTTTAAAGGACACCTGTTTGTTTGCACTGTTCAACACTGACTAGAAATAATAGTTTTAAAGATTCATTACTATACATATCAGTGAATTCTTATTCAACTCAATGGCCACTACAATGAAGAAAATATTACAGAATCATTGACAGCATCTTCTTCTCTCCTAAACTATGCATAGATAAATACATAGCAATGGTGCCTATTACTACAATAAAAGTGAAACACTTTGCCTGATTTTTGCAGCTATTCTTCGCATAAATATAATGCATTATATATATATTAGTCTATTTAACAATCAATTGATTGCTTATTTTAACACTCAGTAACATACAGAAGTACATACACTGCTATCCTTAAATATTTTCCACTCTGTAGCGGCTCATAAGATTCAAAAAATCAACACTGTAAATTCATAATTCTCAACCTGGGGGAAGAGTATCCCTCAGATGGACTGATACTACTTATACAAGTTAAACCATATTATGATTCCATAGCGTCCACCTCCAAAATACATAACAGGAGTAATATAGTATACTGTGGCTACTAACTACTGCATAATCATTATATAGGAAACGGTCACATCAAGTGTTTTACATTTATGATTACTCATTACACTATATCACACACAGAGCGAAACTTTCCCCAACAGATGGGCCTCCTTTTCCACAGTTTTTAATGTTTTAGAGAAAAATTATCACACAGTGACAAAGTTATGTCTTGAGAAGTATGTAAAATGTGTTTCCTTTTTTATGATCAAAGACTGAGCAGCAAACTATTAACTATTTTACAATTAGGATGTAAAATTATGTCTATAAAAAGAAAGTCAAGTTTTCTGCACAACAATTAAACCATATATTTGGGGTGTGGGACTGTTACTCACAACTGTGGGAAAAGCATACCAGAAAATTAGTTAGCCAATAATAAACTAAAAGTTGTACTTTCCTTTCAAACAGAGCACAGTAGGGTTATGTGATTTGTGTCCAACCGCTCTGCAATGTGTTATCGGAACAGCTCAAAGCATTGCAAAGGACAAGACAGCTTTGCATTCATTATTGCCAAAATAGAAGGACTATGCTGAAATGTGTAATAACCGACAGTGCATTTTTAACCACCACCAAGGATGTCTGGGACATTAAGATGTGCAGAAAAGAGCACGCTATTTCCTTTAAGACCATGGGTAAGATGGAAAAAATCCACTCTTCTTGGATTTGCTTACCTACTTTTCCTGGACTTCTTCACCATAGTTAAAATGAGCCACACTGTCTTTTCAATATAACTGCCTCTTCTATGGAAAAAAAAGTTTACTCACTCTCTGCAAAACACTACCTAATAACAGTGATCACTTGGAAAGCAGACACTCCAGTTCAGATCTAATCCACTTTTGGCTGGGCTGCTAATCCTGGAACCTCTTGTTGCTTTTTCATGCTAAATGTTGTAGACTAGGCTTTCAGCTGTCATCCCTGTTAACAGCAGGAAAAATGCAAAAAAAATTTTGCAGATTCACATGATGTTTTTCACTTCTGCTGTCCACTAACGCACCAGAAACTTCACAGTGAAAAGCTATAAAAATATGCATCCCAATTTTGCCTAATATCCATGCAAGAAGAGTGCGGCATGCCCACCAACTTCAGTCATGCTACACTCACTGGTCCACCACACACAGCAGCATGCAGGGTGAGACCTATGAATTGCCTTGGGAACCCCAAGGGAAGGAAAATGAGAAGTCCCTGGCATGGCTCCTGGAGACAAGACAAGCTTAGAGACAACACGAATGGCATGCTGACAGGCTGTACTTTTAGACTTCTTCTTTTTTAAAAAAAAAACCAAATTAATAATAACCAGAAGCTTTACCAGTCAGAAAACTGCCCAGTGTTTCTGTATTAGAATGTCACTTTAGGTTAAAAAGAAATCTTTTAGCTTACATTATGTTGCACATTTTTCCCCCATTTCTGTTTTAAAAACACAAAATAGCCCAGCCCTTCCTTTGATATCTGCAAAGAGGATAACTGAAGCCTTCCAGGATCCTTGACAGCTTAAGTATACAGTAGGAATAGTTGACAATTACATTTGCTTTTCCCACCGCGCAGAAAGGACGGCTAATGGAATTAATGAATCGTTTGCTGTTCCACTACTAAAAAGTCTAAATAACAACATGACCTTCACTCAATGCTGCCGAAGAAGCGTTTCCTTAAACAATTCACAATACATGAGAGATGACCTCAGACAGCAACTTATAAATGTGTTTGTGATTTTTCTTCTTTAATTCCCCCTCTCTTGTGTCGATCTACATAGATAAGTTTCACTGTTTGCACCAGCTGCTATCTTCCCTAAGGACTAAGTGTTTATACTAAACTGGGAAAAGAGGAAAAGTATCTTGCTTTAAAGGCTAAGTTCAGTTTTCATGAACGCAACACAAATCTAAACCTTCCACTTAAGCTAAATAAATACTCCCAAGTTCATATTTTTCTTAGAGCAGTAATAATCAATGTTTAATAGATAAGCTACTTTCCAAAGAAAATTTAGAGTTTTAAAAATAAAACTGAATAGCCCTGTTCTTGCTTCTCTTTTTTTTTCTTTTTTTTTCTTTTTCTACTTCATGTAATTCCACTGCCATCAGTTGTGGGATTCTTGGTTTAAGCCAGTGTGAAAATAAACCAAGTATTTGCTAACAAACTTCTAGTGTTTCATAGCGGCAAACAGTTTATTAAAAAATATATTAATATCCCATAAAAACTTGGGGCTAAGATTGCTATTGTTGTTCTGAAATGGATATTTATCAAAGGGATAGAGAGGGTTTATTTAACATCAGGTCATCATATGAATGCAGATTGCAAACCAATTTATATATATATACATTTATACATATATATATATATGTATGCAAATATATATTTAAGTTCTAAAGCTGGAAACACTATTCCTAAACAGGAACTGTATTCCTTAATTATCTTTGAAGAGATGGGTTGGACTAACCCTACATTTTTAATCTTTTTTAGGATTTAGTTTAGCAGGATAAGAGGTTATAGCAGAGTGAAAAAATGATTTAGTACAGTGCTTACAATCCACTGATGCTTAATGTAGTTGATCATTGAAATACTTAAAATGATAGTATTAAGTGATTTATGCAGTTGATGACATAAATGTTTATGACAGCCTTAGCCACATAGTTGCATCCGCTTGACTTTCACACACTTTATTTGAAGACATGCATGTGTAAAGATCAGTAGCAATTGCCAATTTGCCTGATCTACCACATCACCATACAAAAAACTGCTACAGATTTTCCCCCTCAGGTGCAATTTTGTCATACTCCATTAATCCTTTCAATCCTCCCCCAGTCCTGTGGACTTGTTATTTAGTAATCCCTGATTGTTGTGGTGAAGGAACATTGGAAAGTCTCTGCTGTCCGCAAGGCAGAAAATTACAATGGTCGTGTATTAAATTTGGCTCTTACAGTGCCCGTTTGGATCAAGCCCGCTTGTCACAATCACAACCAATAGGCACAATGTCAGGACAAATTATCACCGACATCCAGAATGTCAATTTTAAACTAATTTTGTGTCTCACAAAGTATCGCCTCTTCAGCACTCAAAGGCGGAAGCCCAGCTGTATTTTTAAGGGGGGGGGCAGGGAGGAACTTAAATCAACAGATCACATAGGGTAGCTTCATTCACTTATGCATGTCAGGTTTTCAGTTTTCAACTCCCAACTGGGAACTCTCCCACATGATTGGAACCTATTGTGCAACTGAACAACTTGGCTTTCTTCCACTTGAGTCTGTTAAAGAGAGATTACTGGGAGTATTCCTTTCCAGGACAGCTCTCGTTAAATATGAGACTCTGTAAACACTAGCATTTCTTTCTTTAATTCAGCATTTTTACCCTCCTGAAGTAATCTGTCTGGATCTTCTTTCTCTCTCATACGCAAGCACACGCACACACACAAAGTCACAAGGTTTCTATCCCAAATCAAGTATGTGTATCTTTTTTCCCCTTGTACACAGAAGTCAAATTCATCTATTTTTCAGGAAAACAAACAAGCAAAAAAATCCAGCCTTTCATCAGTTTGATTAATTTAAACCTGTGAACCTTGGTTTTTAATACTACTAACATGAAAAAGTAACAGCTACAAGCTCCTGGCCAGAATTTGTGATTGATTGTCTAGTGAAGCCTTTGCAGAGAAGCTTTTTTGCTTATTAGTTGTACTAGGGTCCTTATTCAGTGACATATCCAACCAAAATCTTTAATTAAATAAGAAAACACAAAACCAAACTTGACTAAATATTTAGATATTTATCCAAAATAAATTTATTTAAAGTAAATAAGCAAATAAATAAGCAACTAAATCACAAAAAATAATACAAAGCTTCACAGTCACACATAGAGGAAAACTTAAAATAGACATCCTCTCAGTTATCTCAGGTATTTAAAGTTGTAACATATTATTTCTAAGAGGTGACTTGTCTTTTGGAAGTATTGTACATTCACTACTCTCTCATCCTTCAGAAGTCCAGCAAGATCATATCCTTTCTGCTAGAACAGCATTCATGAGTGTGGTTACATGATTACATGATCTACACGCTTGCCACACACCACTGAGGCTTCTCAGCACACTGTAGCATGAATCAATCCTACTCACCCATGTGTGTAGTGTATACTACCTCCAGATCATCACTGAGCTAGTTTTGTTTCTTTTGGTGTACACAGAGCATAACATGTGGAAAAAATCTGTGCAGATGAATCATATTTAAGGCTGATGTGACTACTGAAGCCTAACCCAAACTTAACACATTATTTACTGAAAGGCAAACTAGAATTATTTTCTAGGACTACTTTAAAAAACACTTTCACTGTCAAACTTCAACATTTATAATACTAAATATAAACAGAAATGCCAGTAATACCAGCCATGTGTCCTTGAAACACTGTTTAAAACAGCAGGGTACTCTTACAGTAAAGCACTTAGCAAAATGCCATTTCTTATATGAAAATAAAAGGCTCAAATGCAATTGGTTTAAGAGATCTTAATCCATGCTGAGCAGCAATATACATTCAATAACTGATAGAGAAATCTGACTAGAATAGAAGGTTTGGCTGTCAAATTCTGACCCTAGCAGCTCTCTCAAAGTCATACTTGTAGCAGCAGATACCATGTACTTCAAAGTCAGTCACAGCAGTCCACACTGCTGCTTACATTAGCTCTAACTTCATTTAGACATGAACTTTGCCTAAGGAGATGTTCAGGACAGGCCTTCTCATCAGCAGAGGAATCATAGAATCATAGAATGGTTAGAGTTGGAAGGGACCTTAAAGATCACCAAGTTCCAACCCCCCTGACATTTGCAGGGACACCTCTCCCTAGAGCAGGTTGCTCAAAGCCCCATCCAGCCTGGCCTTAGACACTTCCAGGGATGGGGCATCAACAGCTTCCCTGGTCAACCTGTTCCAGTGCCTCACCACCCTCATGGTGGGAAATACCCAACCATGGTGGGAAACACCCAACCATGTCACGACCAACCGCACAAGCCATGCTACTGAGAAGGAGTTTATCTTCTAGCACAATGCAATGGTGCTACACCTCTACATCTGGAATTCATGGTACCTGAGAGCTCAGTCTTTGTACCAGCACCGTGTTTCCCTCACTGAAAGCTTGTAGAAAATACCTGCCCAGCTTCGACAAGAACAAAAATTCATGTGGTTCCAACCCTGAAGAATTTCACATCAACAAACAAATACTCAAATGCAAGTAAACCAAAATGGAATAAGAAATATGCATATGGAAGTACCTTGTGATCTCTTTCAGTTAGAAACTATCTCCCTTCACATACTAGCTGACGCCTTAATGACATCCCTAGCTGTTTTAATTCTCATTTACACTGTAAGCAGCAGGAATACAGTCAGGGAACTGCCTGCTAAGGAGCCTGGCAGTTACAAACTGTTCATCCCTTCTGTCAGTGCTTTTGTCTAAAGGCATTCCTACAGCATATATTCACCTCTGATACATGTATGCCATAGGTGCCTGGGATAAACTTCACATTGATTAGGAATGCAATTGCACGGATTTTCAGCCAGTTCATTGGAGTTTCTGGGATCTCATTTTACCCTGTAAAATGAATCTCCAAATGTCATTAAATCACATCCTTGGCCATTTTCATAAACGAGGAGATTGTCCAGCACCACCTGAGAACTTGGTACACTTCTTGACTTGGAAAACTGTAAAGCAATTTTGGGTTAGTCATAAAAGAAATAGTGTTCGTCTTTCGGCAAGTACTGAAAATTACTTTGAACTTCCTTCCCGTGATTCTTCAACTATATAACAGTGCATGTTCTTTAGGCAACATAAATAATCCACCTTGGGCCAGCATTGTGTCTTTTCTTTAAGGCAGAATACTCAGTACACTTTATTGAGTATATACAATCCTGTACGTACGTGCACATGTATATGTCTGTACAGATATCTACACATGCGCATGTATAGTGACAAGGTGACATGATAAGAGATGTCATACTGTCCTTGCTTGACTTACTTTTCTGCATAACTAAACTAACTAAAACTTAATAAAATAAAATAAAATTTTTAAAAAATAGCAGAACTAAAGTAAGGAGTTGAGAAATGTCAGGTGCAGTCAATATTGCACAATAAAAGAATCACAACTTTGAGATGATATGTACTATGAAACCTGATAGAAGTAGTCAGTTCATGAAAAGTGTCTCCTTGAACAAAACAGCACCTGTTTTAAGACAGTGCGGCTGATGTCTTGCTAATTTCTTTGGATTGACTACTGTCATCACTAATGTTTCCATTCAAAATGTTCTAACCTCCAAAGTAGATGACTTTTTAGGTGAAGTAGCAGACAACACCCTTTGGATTTAGTTCTGTGATCCTCATGAGTCTGACACGAAGCCAAAGAGTAGGCTTTTCAAAAGCACTTAGTGTCAACCGAAAAATTCCCACAGATTATAAAGGAAGTCCTTTGCTAACCTTAAACTGTTCTGATAAAAATTTAATCCTGCTATAAATTTAGGACTCAGTTACCTTGTGCACAGTAGCCAGTGTGGCTACTTGTAGATTAAATACTAAGCACAGTCAGTTTCCCAAAAAGAAGCCCAAACCGGTAATGCTATCACTGTTACCTTAGCAAATGGTAATCATTGTAAAATAACGACGAACATCTTAAAACAAATAAAGGGAAAGCCAAATCAAAGAGCAGTTTAATATTCAATATTTAATATTTAATTTCCAGCTGTTTCCATTTTTAATTGATGATTTTTTATGTAGTGAGTGTAAGCCAGCCAATTTTCTTCAGAGAAGTGTTCCCATTCTCTTAACTCAGTAAGAACTATATGCTTCTTATTGGTCTACTGCACCATGGGGATGGGATAAAAAATGAAAGCAAGGATTTCTTTATTCTAGCCTGGAAAATTAACTGTTAAACTCAGTAGAGGCAGAAATGAAGGTGGCATTTAGATATAACTAATTTAATATCAAACCAAAGCAGAGAGCCTTCTCAGAGAAGAAAGAGACCAAAGGGAACACAAAATTGTACCTGAATTATTTCTGAGTCAATTCCTATAAAAGCAGAAGAAGTTTCTATTATGCTTAAATGGATTACACATTTCCCTTTACAATATGCACATTATTCACAGTTTTTAAAGATAATGTTATGAACAACAACTGCTAAGAAGGAAAGGATGATTCTTTTTTCAATACATTTAAGTTCAAGGGTCACTTGAACATAAAGTATAGACTGCTTTAAAAAAAAAAGAAAAAAAAGATAATCAGTTGACATGACTCTGTTAAGTTTATCATTTAATTAGAATGTCATGTAACTAAGATCATAATATGCTTACATTGCTGTATAGTAATAAAATAACAAATACAACTTGCAAATTTTGTTCTTTGCTTTATTTTGGCTGCTTTTAATTGCTTGGATTTTCTTTAATTGTAAAGAGTGTATGTTTAAGGGGATAAATTCTCACTTGTGCTGTCAGACCCAGCTAATCATTCCCTACTTATCCACATTTCTAAAGACCCAAGATTTTGCTTGAAAAGAGGCTTAGAAGCAATTGTCTTGTGTTCATTAATCCATAAACATTTGATTTCAAATCAGATTGCCAGCAGACATAACCTCTTTGCATTGCTACAACACAGACTTGATTTGATTAATCAAACAGCTCTGATTCACTGAATTGTCTCCAGAACAGTTGTCCCTGACAATACTATGCAAATAACTGTTGATGTTGTGCTGGCATTCTCAGCTTTCTAAAGCTGAAAACATCAAAATTTTATATCTAATGCAAATAGTATTCTGCATAAAGGCCACTGCATCCAATGCACATAGTCTTTAATCCACATTGTATTCTTGGCTTTGAAGTGTCACCTTTAAGATGTTGTTTCTATACAGTTTGCACTCCATTGAAATAGCAATAATAATATCTCTATTGTAAAACACTTGAAAACTTATGTAAATTATATAAACAAATTTAAAAAAATTATTATCTTTAGGAGTGATGCAACATTATACCCCATATAAGTATTTTTGCCAGATCCGTTTGAAATAGCTCTCATTTATACAGAATTAAAAGGGATTGTTTTAGGAAACACAAAAGCTTTATCGTTTAAGATTCCAACACCAAATACACTAATTAAGCCTACACAGTTAATACTAACTACTTCTAGAACAGCACAAGCCAGTAACATGCAACAGACGTATGATTCACTTCGTAGCAAATAATGATTACTCTGTGGGAGTATTTGCTCATTCTCCTGTGAAATAATGTAAAGGTAAAAAAAAATAAGTCTGCAGTAAGGGCAAGAGAGAGGCAGCAGTAAGAATACTCTTATTAGTATTACCTTTGGTTAGACAATAGGAAAAGAAGCCAAAGCACCTTAAAGAGAAGGAAAAAACTAAGTATGCAGCCTCAGCAAAAAAGAGCAGGAGTCAGAAAACTTTCATCAGTAGATGTCTAAAAAGTGACAGTTCCCAAGCCCCAGAAAAAAACCTACACAGAATTCAAAGACCAAAGGGAATCATGGACAGAAAGCTTCAGGGGAAGCAATAAAAACTGTGAAGGGAGCAAGTATCTGTTTTTTCCTGGGCTCTCTTAAATACTGCAATTCCCAAACAAGAGTTCAAGGAGGATCACCCTGATGGTCAACCTGAGGAGCACTGTGTGACTAGGCCATCGATAAAGACTCCCCTGAGACTATAAAGCCTTTTGCTTTCCAGGAAACCATCTTCATCATTAAAATGGTCAGCTCTTCAGTATCGTGTCAAATACCTACATTAACTGAGAATAGGCAAGAAACCTGTAGGCAAGTCAGCCTACAACTTTGCCAAAGTGCAGATTGGTTAGATTACGTTATTTCTCACTTTCCGTTTGACACAATCTGTTTCTTCTTATGACTCAGAAAAATGAAGGACGGACCTTCTGGTATGATCTTAGTCTAAGCCCACCATATTGTTTTGGTAAGCTTCTTAACAAGCACTTCTGTATATTAAACTGAGTATTTACAGTATTCCTGGGAGATAAATTAGGTTACAAGCATTCAGTGTTCATGCAGCCTCACCTCGTTCACCATGTGATAAAACTAATCATTCACTAAATCATTCATGGGATTACTGACAATGTACTTATATTTCATAATTTATATGTATTAACATCAAAAAATATGTTAGTACTTGCATCAGTTACTTGTTTATGATTTGTGCTAGATTTTCCTTGCTGAAGTTTTATGTATTCATTGCATTTTGAACCACAGTGTGTGTATTCAATGGTAATTGCTTAAAGAGCTACAGAACAGTTGGTGATTTCTTTTCAGATTTTTGGCAGAGATTGAAGTCTCAGTACATGCGGAAAAAAATTGCTCGTTTGTTTTAGAAATACAAAGTGCAACTCTTTTGGTTATTACACTGGAAAAAATGTGAGCAATTTCCCCAAAGAAAAGGAAACAAAATGAGAGGAAAAAAGGACACCAGAGTTTTAAGGATGAGGTGTATGACTCTCTCTACACCTCTAGAGGAAGCAAGCCTTTCTAAATTAGCAATCTTGGTTCAAAATGGGGATGTGGTCAAAAGTGAAACTTCTTTTTAGACTTTCAGTTACTCTCGACTGGGCTTTTGCCCAGCATGCAGATTAGCATAATACACTGCCTCTCTTAAAAGAAATGTCCACGACTTGAAACAGCAGGAGTGCTGCAAGTCAGAGCGGAGCTGCTTGAAAGAACTGAATAAGAAAGCTTGAACTTTGTATTTATTTATTTTTGGTTTTATTAACTGGAAAGATGGGTCCCATCATACACTTGTATTCAGTCCAAACATCTACCATCTGACTTTGTAAATGATGTTACATTGCTTGGAGATAATTCTCACAGTCTAAGCTTAAAATAAGAAGGTTCACCTCAATTGAAATGCAAAGACAAAATACTCCATTCCTTCCCCAGCTGAGCTTTTATTTAATGTGCCGGATTAAGAAGCTTGCTCTACTTTACTGGATCAGAGTCAACACAGTTTGTCCAAAAAAACTCAGAGATAAGGGGCAAACAGGTCTTAATCAGGCAAAATTCTCAGTAAAACAAATGGGCATTTTGCCCAAGTGTGTTCTGCAGAATTTATCACGATATTTTGGCCTCAGCTAAGTATGCAAAAGTGGACTGCTGCTTTCATACCTATATTTTAGGACAGTTATCACAATCCAGAGGAGAGTAAAAGTAAACTTCTTTCTTTCTGATTTTTTTTTTCCCCCCCGAACTTTAATCGGCTCAGGATCCCCTAAAGAAAATTCATGCAGCAAGTTGGAACGGCGTAATCTGAAGCTCCAGTAGGTTTGGACTAAGTACAATGCATCCCACAATTGTGTTAAACTACCTTAAGAAAACACAAATCCATGGACTAAAAAAGTGATTCTTTGTCCCTTGTATTTAGAAAACAATGACATCTATTTCATTATTGTAAAAGTTCCTGTTAATTGGATGTAGCCTGTCACCCTTAATTTTTTTTTTCCTATAAATATCATGCTTTCTTGCTGTTCTTAAGATGTTAAAGTATCACAAATACTAAAAACTGAAATACCATTCACATAGCTTGGAAACTGCATTCTGAAAATATTTGTCTTTAAACAATACCTAAAAAATGCTGTCTGTGTGCATAAGTAGCTCAAAAGTAGGCCATGATAGGAAGTGTCTGTGCAGTATCAGAAATTGTTTCAGTGTGCTTAAAACTTCTCCTTTTCCCCTACAAAGTAAACCAAGAAGTCAGAACGACATATTAGGTACACAGCTATAGTAAAGCTATGCTTCTAAAAGCATCAGACAGGCAACTTGATGGTTAAATTTGCAATTGTGGAGTGAGATTGAGCCCCAGTTTCCCTAATTCTTGCTCTTTAAAGTGAATGAATGCTTCATATTAAAAATCAGAGACTACTCAAGAAGCTGCAAGAGAAGGATGGGTGCCGCAGGAAAGAGAAAAATGTCTGAGAGATCTCTGTGTCTCCTGCAGACTGTTGGTTGTGGGAGGTAGAAAGAGGGACTATTGCACAGACATGAGGAGACAGATTCAACTCTTGATTACAAGCAAAAACATCAGTGAAATAGCTGTAATTTCACAAATATAAAATTAATGGATGTGAAACCAAAATTGGGCTCAGATAGCTTTTACACAGAGATTACTACACGCATCTCTAACCTCAACAAAAAAATCCCTTAATTTGGGAGTAAATGATATTAGCATTTTCTTGGCCTTTTTCCATAGCTATAAAATGGCATTAATGTAAATGTGACTCAGACTTGGGATCCCTGGTCATTGTCGCAGCCAAGAGCCTAAGTATATGAAATCTCCTTGGCTCTGCTGAAACACTAGTGCTAAATTCTGGGAAATGATAACACTGATTCATCTCAAAATAGTCTATATATAACAGCAAGACTAGGCACACATAAAATTATGCACTATCTTGCCTCAAGGTTAGCAACATATTCCTAGTAGAAGTAAAAATGTTATTTTCATTCCCTGCAATCATGTGATAAATAGCTGTAGGGCAGATTCAGCAAGATCTCGAAGGTTGTGATTTTACAATATAATGAATGTATTATACAGCTTTTGCCACCTGAAAAAGCATCAAAACAAAGCAGGACTTGTCAGTATTTTGCTTATGGCAGAAATCAGACAGTGTCCAGAACCCTTTATGAGATATACTGCTACCTTCTTAACTAGTTTGATTATAACATTGACTCCAATACTTCAACAGCTCGGCTTTCCAGCATATGACATAACTGGAAGCAGCAGCCAGCAGGTATCGCATGTGAATGGGAAATGTCTCCCACAGAGTAACTACTGACTGCGAACCAAGTACATGGTCTTGTAGGTAGGTTTGTGGGGAGAAAAAAAGAAGAAGGGGAAAAAAAGTATATTAAAAAGGAAAGGATCCTTAGGTGGGTGGAGCATCTGTGCAGGATAGGAGGTGAGTAAATTACCTAGAAAGTTCAGAAATATAAAGTACAAAAAAACAAAAAAAGTGGTTGAGTTTAGATGATAAATGAAGTGATGAGACAACACTAAAGGAAAAAAAAGCAACTGTTTATCCAGAGTGGTTACCTAAAACAAACAGCAAATCTTAAAGGTGGTTTTAATGGAATGGTAACCCTTTGACTGACAGCAATTCAAAACTATGGATTATTTCAGGGAACACTTTACCAAAGGCGGGAGACATACCCTGAGAAGTGCATTCTTAGGAGTAGGCAGACTCAAACTACAGATCAAAAAAATTGAAGAAGGCAACTCATGCTAAGAACTGCTCACCTCACTTGCAAAGGACTGGCATTTATTCCTATTCTACTCATTTTTTGTCAAGATGGAGTAGACCATGGATGAAAAGTTTTATTCTGATCATGCTTCCTATATAACACTTTCTTTTACTGAAGTAAAAATTGAACACAGGCACATCTATACCATCACCACTTAATGGCCTGTATTAAATTAATGTTTGATTTTGATGTTTCACATTACTCTGCTTTGGGGGATGACTGAGTTATAACCATTGTATGCAGCTGCAATCATTGATGCAATCGTGCATGGTTGGCAAAACGGTAGCACCAACATTGAAGAAGGTGTGAAAATGCATTGGGTTTATACCAGATGATAATGCAAGCCTGGCACAAATTTCTAGGGACACTGCTGCTAATACAATCAGGGATAAATGTGGAAGTGGACTTTACTTCAGCCACAGGCCCAAATGGCATGGCTTTGCCAGACAGTGGGGCAGAGATTCATTTCATGTCATTTCAGAAGTGCAAAAGGACCTAGAATAAGTACACGTGTAATTCATACCCTCAAAGGCACCTTTACATTGCAGGATAGGATAACACGATTTTACATTGAAGCAGGTAATGCAGTATAAAATCCCGCTAATGATAAGGTACTGTAGTTTCACCTGCACATAGCCAGTTCAGATCAACCCCAGGTGTATTGTTCGGGGCTGACCTCAAGCAGCTACATCAAGGTATGAAATACCTGCTTCTTGTCTCCACAAGGATTTCACATTTAGACAGATACCTCACAATAGCAATCTTGATATAAAACACACCTTTCTTTCCAGTAAAGATAAAACCTTCACAAAAAGGAGAAAAAGGCACATCATATTTAAAAAGGAATGAGTGTACAGCACAGTCCAAATGTAAATAAGATCAACTCTATCTCAGTCAATTGAGTTGTGCAGAATAACACAAAAACTAAATTTCTCCCTTTGTATTTTAAAAGATTTCCAAAAGCAGCAAAATTTACAGGAGAAAATGTCAAACAAATTGGTTTCCGAGATATAAAAAGTCATACGAATTTTCTGTGTTTACGAGATTGCATCTTCCGGTGCAAGAGTTAATGCACTTTGTGGAAGTTATTATGCCGTGGCTTATAAGCTTCAGCTCTATGTGGTGGCAGTTCAAATTTCATGACAGAATGCTAACTTATCCTTGCTATTGAAAAAACTAATGAGGTGGTAAATAGTTGCAGAGCGATGTTACATGCAGTGATATGCAGGTTTTGCGGGTTTCTCATTATCTGCATAACTGTATACACGTAAAAGTAATGAAAACCCAAAGCAGGCAGCAAAAGCTTATGGCTTTAAAACTGGAATAGAGAATCATGTTAGCGTTTTCTAACGGAAACATGATAAATTTAAGCAATGTCAAAAAAAGCCCCTCGATATTTCAGCTGGGGTTTTCTGCCAGGTCTAAGGTCTCATGGGCAGTGCTTAGGTGAAGACCACAATTAAGCTAACATAGCCAATTTATTCTCATGCTGGTTTTATTCTAGTTGAGGCAATGGCGTAATGTTAAGCAGTCTTAAGGCTTCTCTTTGTTACGCTTGTTGCCTATGGCTTTTAATTGAAGGTGCTATCACAGCATCCCTATCAGACTCCAAATGTCATGAGCAGTGGCAAGCAGCAGCAGCACATAGTGCAGAGGGCTCTCCTGACCCCCAGCTATCTTTACTAAGGGCAGCGGGAAGTAGGATATAACACTCTTCAGTAGCTAGAGGCTTCCCGAAATGAACTTCCAGAATACTGAACACAAGCTAGGCTTCTGTTTAGCGCTAGGACGTGAAAATGTTAAAAAATACCAAGTGTGAGATAGTGAATGCAGAATGTTTTTTAATGTGGTCACCCCTGATCCAGAGAATAAAAGTTCTGAAATGGAGAATTACTTTTGTGACATATTTATGACAGATAAAAATCATAAATGGTAACAAGAAGTACTTTGTTTGGGGTTGATCTGCACCACCTATAAAGAGTCTTAGTAGGCATTGCATGAAACCGCTCTACTGAAAAGTGCTCAGCGTGCTGCTTTAAATAAGCAGACTCAAGGATCACTGACATTCTGTACACCACAGCAGTACTGCCAGCTTTTTTATTAAAAGACTAAGTTTTCCTACAAGTCCAGACATCCACACTGGGCTTTTAACCATTTTGAAATGTAAAGATACATAAATGTTTTCATCTCCCATCCCAATATCCCTTTCAAATTGCTGAATTCAAGAAGCACTAACCAGTTACTGAGCTGCAATCTCTAGTGTTCCGTGATTTACATTTTTTTGCTATTGTTTTCAGAATCAATTTTGTATTATAAGTCTCAGTGAGATACCACACCTATTAGAAATTGTGAATGCATTATGCCACCTGTGAGAAAAGTATGAACAATCTTATAAAAAAAAAAAAAAAAAAAAAAAAAAAAGTAAGAAAGCAAAACATATATTCAAGAATTATTTTGTCTACTTGTTTTAACTGTGACAGATATGGGATGGCCGCAAAAATAACTGGTGAAATCCAGCAGACTAGCTGGTACTACAGTATTGCACAGTACTCCAGCAGTTTTAGGTGAAGACAGATACGGAGGATTTTGGTTGTGTATGTCTGTAATACAGATGTTAGCTGTTCTCAAGGAAAATGACTCATAGAAGTTCTTACACCATATGAGACTAATTTCACTCCTCCATAACGCACATCTAGTATGTCTATATAATATCAATTACAAGTGAATCAGATTTGGTCAGCATTAAAACGCAGGTGCATACCACTACAAAACCAGCCATCTCTGTTCACCCTGTACCTGCGTTTAGTACTTACAAGTCCACTAAACTAAACATACTTCAGATTTTGACATGCAGCTTAGGGCTAGATACATTTACCGCCCCACTCCCAATTACAACCAGAAGAAGCTACCAGCATCTCTGCAAATCCCTGGTTATGAAGTTAAGCCCTAGTTTCTCCTCTGCCAATTTTTGCAACCCTAATGTAGTATGCCACCGAGCTACAGAGGGACAATGTATATTTCCTATTGCCAGTCTGGATTTTCTTCTCAGACTCTTATTAATAGCTATAATTCATTCTAATTTGATTCCTTTAAATACACTGGAACAAGTCAAAGCAACTATCTATCTAGTTTAGAAAGTGTTTTACTTCCCATACTGTTCTTCTACCCAAATGCTTTAAATCTTTGAATCTTAATGAAGCCAGTTGGTTCATTAAACATCCTTACCTATAGCAACATGTGGTTACGAGTTGGACGTGCTGCAACAGATTGCACACAAAATACGCCACTTCTCTACTGTGATAGCGTTTACTCAAGAGCAAATCTCCAATTTCTAATACGTTCATACATATTCTTTACCAAAATAAGAGTACTCAGAGAATGAAAGAGGAGATCAAAGAGAGAAACAAGAAAGGACAGTGACAATATCTCATAAAAGAAAAAGATGTATTTAAGCATTGGTCAAATTATACTGTTTTTCATATCATTTATACTGGAAGCCTGAAAACTAAAATACTCCACAAGCCATTAGTTTCTTGGTACTCTGCAACAGATTAGAATATTTCTCAATACAAGCACGGAAGAAGACCACAGCCTAGATTTGTACAAAGCTGAGTAATAGTGAAATACAGGGATGTTCAGTGGGAATTCTATCACTAGATAGATCACAGAACCACAAAAGTGTATCAGTTTCTTAAACCTCTTTGAGAAGTACCTGACATTTTCAATCTCTTAGTTCAGAGTGTGAAAAATCACATTTAGAAGCAAAACTTCTGATTTGTAATCTGAGAAGTAGATTAAAAAAAACAGAGCAAGAGAAATTGCAGAAGATTCTGGACCACCCCCCTGCCTGGAGGCACTCTGAAAGCCAACACAGCCCACCCAGAAGTGGTGTTGTGCTGCCAGTTAAATATTATGAACAGCATGAGGCCTGCTGCAATGTATTAACTCTGTAGCAAAAAAAAAAAAAAAAAAAAAAAAACAACAAAACCCTGAAGTAATTGTGTTTAAATCTCATGCATACTGGATATTTCGATGAGACTGACATTCAGGCAATTCACAGCCATAGCTTGAAACCTACAGTTTCCTTGTCTGCCAGGACTGTACCAGTACTCTCAAAAGGATGGCCATCAGAAGTCAAGATAAACAGGACTGGAGTGAACCAAGGGTAGCTTCCCTGTGCTATATCCATGTTTCTCATCTTTTTCCACAGTAAAGACAAGCACTGCCATTTTTAGCCATTTTTAAGTCAATGCAGTTAGAGGAAGAAAAAAGGGGTTGTAAAATAAAAAATAAAAAATAAAAAATTGCCAATCATAGAACCGGATCACCTATCTTGTCTCATTTTATATTTCTGCTGATTGACAACCTGGTGCTCTTGTAGCATACAAAGGCGAAAAAAAATCAGGTGTTCATTTCAAACTGAAATGTTTGACAGATGTAACAGCTTTCTGAAATGAAACCAATGAAATCTCAAATAGGAAAGTCCATCTCCTGTATGGGAGAGAGATTAAATTTCAACAGGCAAGGTTTGCTGTCCTTAGACAGATGCAGATTCTGTTTATTTTTTTGTTTACCTGGCAGCTCTTAAAACTATGGAAATGGTTAGGGCTTTGCTATTGGTGCATAGTCTACCTCCTGCTGATCTGGATGCCGCAGACTTCAGTGTGATCCACATTTCAGGGTACTGTTGTCACAAACTGAAGACAATTTCAAATTCTCTTACTGGTAACACTAGCACTTCACAGATATTTTGACCTGCATTTTTGAAATGCCGAAAGTGGAAACAATCTGACAAGTGACTGAAAATTCGTACTGCTACAGACACATACCTAAACCATAGAGCTAAGAAGTATTTTTACACTATAATGTGAATGACCAGACACGACTGAGGGTAGAGATCAAAAGTTTACAACGTCCCTTTTCTCTACCCACATTCACTGAATGAGGCACCAAGGAACATGCAGTGCTAAAGAAAAATAGAAACTCTCAGCACCAAAACAAAATAACTGGGATTTCATTGCACCAACTTCCTAAAATAGACAGCTGTACGAATAGCCAGATGACAATTCAATAAAAAGTCATTAAGAGTCTTTCTGTTGATTTGGGACCCTTTGAATTTGAGCCATAATCTAAACTAGACTTTCCCAAAGACAACTGTGCACAGCCATGCATTTTTGTGTGTGTACACACTATTCAAGTAATACCTTTACTTGAAGAAATACATACCCTTAAAACCCTCTCTTGACTGCAGTAAGAAAACTGGACTGGATCATGCTCTTCACTGCTAAAGTGAAGAGCATGATCCAGTGTGATCCATACGCTGGTGCATGGGTTACACTGGTGTGTGATGCATCTTGCCCAACTGTATCCATCAGCTTCAGCAATCAGTTTAAACCAGTATGTTTTCTTTAGGATGGAATAAATCATGAATCCAGTGAAGCAGATTACATTTGACTTACAATTTGACAAGATGAATCCTGCCATGACAACAGAAGCAAAATCAGGTACTATGTGCACAGGAGCTATCAGCTAAGTATACTATTGAAAATTATACAAATCATACTTTCTGTGAACATCATTTACAGAAATTAGGCTAGATCCACAATTACAAGTTGGGCACCTAAAGCAACCATAATGTTCATATTTGTTCATTCCAAGACACAAGGTGTAACAACAGTTTCCCAAAGCCTACCCCACTGAATGGAAAGCTACTAAAACCAGAAGTTAAATATCACTCCCTTTCAGGCTCTGCATCTTACTCTACACAGGAATGAAGTGTTCTCTTAAATGAAAAATTAGGAGTCTGCACCCTTTTCTGGAGCTGCTGGACCTCTTAATGTAAAACCAAACTTTTGTTAAAACTTTCTTCCAAGAAATACTGGTATGATATTTGCATAAACCTCAGTGGTGAAAGTATTCCGCTATGAAGTTCAGTAGCAAATCCTTTATTTATTTTAAGGAATCTAAGTGAACATTCCCTATAATAACCTGACACATAGATCATGTATAGAAACACATGTATCCTACAGATGTCTTTACATCATGTGTTTCTGATGTAAAGACATAAGCTCTATAACTTTCTGTGTTTTGAAAGAGCATAGATTATGAGACAGAAATTTGCATCTTGCAGGTTTCGCCATGTAAAAGATTACTTCCAGCTACCAATCAACAAACAGCTGTAAGAATGTCAAATACCATCTACAACTGAAACAAGGGCTTCCTCTTACTTTTTTTTTTTTTTTTTTTTGTGTTCTAAAGCTGTATGACCATATCATGCATAGGCTGCAGTAGCTCATTTGATCAAAAATATTGTGCAGGCACCTATTTAACAATTAAGAAAACCAATTACAATTTTTTACTAGTAACACATGAAAGCATTGGATGTACTGAGAATATCCTGCAAAATTGCAAATAAAAGTAGCTGGATCTAACACTTCATTTGGCTGGCTGGAAGGAATGAGGGAGAATGGACGAACATTAGTCTGAGGCTACTAAGTGGTTTACAAATCAATATCAACAGATACCCTCTTTAACTTTTTGGAGTAAGGAGAGGCTGCTATTTTAAAATGCTACCTAGATCTTGCTTCTGCAAACCTGGGGGAGGAAACAAAGGAATAAGAAAAATCTGACAGCTGATCCTCCGCATTTTATCAAATTCGGCTCAAAATAAAATGATTTTTAATTCACTTGACTCATGATTAATTTTACATATTTTATTTCGATTTTGGAAATATTATCTCAACATCATCCCATTCTTTTTATAAAGAAGTGAACATCAGGAAGAGCTGTGGATGGCGTAAATCAGCAGGGTTGCCCCAGTTTGGATTTAGCTTCAAATGTTGAACTGTTTCTCTAAGAAAGAGCTCCTTACATTCCTCTTGTAGCAAAAAGTGTGCATATTCTGGAACAACTTTCAATTAATATTATTAACATTTTTGCACAAAAAAAAATTCCTTGTGGCATTTCACAAAAGAAATGACAAAACTACAACATCAGCTCATGAAACTACAGAAACTATATACCAACAAACCCTGACAAATGCTGAATTACTCAATTTTCCCTCAGAAAGGGAAACAGAAGATACAGTACAACCCACACCAAGACATTAAAACAAATCTCCCCCTCAACTCACTAGCTGCAAAAGAAACAAGAAGAAGAAACAAAGAATTATTAACTTTTGAGACTGGTACAATTTGGACACTTCAGTATGACTACAAATCAGATTTTTAACCATTTTTCTTGGTGTTATCACACATAATTCACAGTACACACAAAAAATGTAAACTAAATAAAGAATGCAGGCCAAATCTTTCCAAGATTTGAAAGTCTAGATTATTTTTAGTAAGATCAATATGAATTTAAAAACTAGAGTGGCCTAAATGCTTCCCTGAATCCTTGGGTCATAGGAATAATCTACATGTGGTTTTGTATAGCTACAACAACATTGATATATACAATTTCAACTATTTATTCATCTGAATTTTTTATAATTGCTTGACCAGTGTAATAGTGCAGCAATATCAATTTAAGGTTTTCTTCTCTCAGTAATGGTTATTTCTGTTTCCAGAGAGAGTTTATAGCTCACTAGAACAAAATCCATTCCAACAAAATTATTGCAACTATATTTGAAGGAACTTTTTTGAACAATATTTCGATCCCAAAGAAACAGTTAAGATGAATGGTTAAGTTGTGTCTAGACAAGCACTTAAAATCTCAGTTAGGTAAAGTGCTAAAGCCCCTTACGTTGCAAATGTCTTGCTAAAAGACGCCAATGGAAAGGAACAAACGATGCTCCCTCCCACTCCCCACCCCTTTACTTCAGTAAAATATGATAGCATCCAGTCATTTCTTATCTACAGCCTGGGAAATATTTTTCCAGTCAATGGAATGTTATCTCATGTAAACCAGAAATGAACTGATTAAATGTCCACATCAGTCTATTGGGATAAGTCATTTTGCATACATTCCACCACAAACTGGAAAGCCAAAGCAGTAATAAAAGAAGAAAAGTAATATATCACTTCATGTGTTTGTTTTTCCTTCACCAAAGACAGAAATATTACAGAATGTATGTGAGATGGCTGCACTTGAGTAGCAACTGAGGAAACTTGTGAGTATAGATTTTATAGACAACCATGACATTTTGTGGGAGAAGTGATACCATAAATTCAGGTATCACCTGTAATTCCTGTTAGATCTTTCAGAACATGGTATTTTGTCAGTTTTATGCTCTGTATGTTCAGTGCAATTAAATGCTGGAGTAAGAAGATACACCCTCTTCTGATATAAATGAAACTTGAACGCGGCTATTCTTGAACTGAATTTGCCTAGGTGAGGATCGGTCCATTAGGTATAATGTGTCTGCCCTTGTAGAGAATATGTTTATACGAGCAGTCCTGTTGCAAAAATAAGCATCCTAGAACTGGTGAAGCAACCTACCTTAGGACTTGAAACCTGCACTTCAGACAGGTAGACTGCCCATAAGGAGTTGCTGAATGCAAATGGGTCACAGTTTTCATATCTTTAACATCTGTTGTTTATACCCAAGAAAGCACATCAGGGGCAAGAAAATTAATTCCCCAATTGCTGTCAACCGAGTTAGGGAACAGCAATAAACAGCTTACTGTAAGCCTCTAGCTACAATAAAAATGCTGTCAATAAAGTGTGGCTGATATGGTTTTGCTGTGCTAGAAGAATAGATTCTTTGGAAGTGAAAATCTGAAATGGAAACTAAAAAGATCCTCCCTTGTTCCTGCATACAAAAGAGCATTATCACAAAACTCCAATAGCTCCCAAGATCCAGTTCTCACTCCTATGTGTGACACAAATTCGTTAGCATTTGTGAAACTTTGGCTTTGCACATTCAGGACAGATGAGACTCCAGTGATTCCGATAAAAATCTTTTGCATGGGAAACGTTTAAAGAGAAACGAAGCTTGCTAAGCTTTTACTGTCTGTATCTGTATACACAAAACGTTCCCTACCCAAGTTTAGCATTTCTACTGTCACTGTTGAAAATGCTATTATAGCTTAGGGTTATGTTCAGATTTCCATTATAACCCCCAGTTTTCACATGCTCTTAACTTTCTGAAAAAAATCTTCTTTTCAGCTGAAATTTTCCATGCTTGGTCTCAGCTCAAAGATGAATTTCTTTAGACAGTTGAGCAAAATCTGTTAACCTATTTTTTTAGTTATACAAGGATAGAAAAAATAGACTGTACATTTTCACCATTTCTAATATTTTAGTATATGTAAAGTTATATAAATATACCAAACTAGAAAACAATAGAATTTTACATGCAGACGTTTTTCCAGGTGACCAGTCCTCACCCAAGACTAATATCCATGCTAACACATAAAACAAATTATGCATAAAAAAGAAACAATGGAATCGTACTTTTTTATACTAGGTGGTAAAACAAGGCCACTAAAAATAATACCGTGCACAGAATTATGGAATGCTATGGTTACAGAATTTTAATATTTGCAAGTGACGTAGACTCTGCACTGCTGTTCCAATGCAGATTTCCATCAATTTATTCACCTTGAAATTGCCACTTTCAGCATATCAAATTAAGAGTCATTAATGTTTTCAGCTTTTCTTTTCTCTTACATAATCCCTAAAGTTGCAAATTTAAACACTCCAGAGTAAGATAACATCAATCACATTTGCCACAGAAAGCTTAAGTGATGTGCATTGATCAGATGGAGCCTGGCTACTTGTTCCTTGATCAGGCAAGAAGTCCATTGACTGAAAAAAGACTAAAGCAAGCTCCATAGACCTTATGTTATTGACTATATGATTAAAAATATACCTTAGTATGGAACGCATTTAATGTGTCAGTCAAGCACCAAATCCTTAATTTCTGCCATCAGAGCAGAGAAATAAAAGGATAGTGTTTACATACATTTAGCTTTCCTGAATCTACTAGAACTGTGCACTTTTCCAAAGTTTATAAATTATCATCTTGATTCAGAAAAGTGCTTAGAGTGTGCTTAGGGCTGTCTTTCCTGAAGACAACATCTGAAGTCATTTGGACTTTAAGGATCTGCTTCAGTCCCACCACTTTAAATGAAAGTTAAGCACATGCCTAAATGCTATTTGATTAGGAATGAAGACTGAAGGTTTTGCTCATAACACATACTGATACATATTTTTAAACCTGTGTTACTTGTCACTGCTGTGCTTCCAATCTGATTAAATGAAGTTGTTATAATTGAAATCTAGGATAACCATGGTAAATTGGCCCTAATTTCTTTTATTATTCAATCTATTGTTAATCTAATGACACTGAGTAGGAGTTTTTTGTCTGTTTATTTGCTTTTTATAAGAGGTCTTTCACACAGAAGAATAAAACATGTCGTCTTCAACTGTATTTCTATGTAGCTGTTTAGTGTAGTGACTTACTAATTTGAAGTGCATTTTAAAGTTCAATCAAATACTGAAAAGAACACTGATTGAGAAGCCTGCATAGATTTCAGTATTCTTTATGAGTCATAACACTGATTTTGGAAGCTTAACTATATAAGCTGGTGGTGTGCAACATCCTTTCCATACTCCTAATTATGTGAATTAGCATTTAGAACAATCCCAAGTTCAAGTATTCAAAAATGCTCTTTTCAGAGCATCCACCAGGTTTACTGCAAGATAGGCACTTGAAGAAGGCTTTGGTTTTTATACTGGGTACTTCTGAAACATCAGCCTGTGCAATTCCAAGTGACACGTGAAGACTTAATCAGAATTTCTGCTAAATTTATTGACAATTGCACAGAAATTACCCAGGA
>VXBW01006616.1:0-44636 GCA_013400375.1 Thinocorus orbignyianus
CTATGATTCTATGATTCTGTTATAACTTCAGGACTTTGATTTGGTAGTCCTCTCGATCACTTACCTGCAGCTGCTTTTAATATTTCTCCATTAGTCTCACACTGCCCATAGAACAGGTGGCAAAGGAAACACAAGCCCACTCATCAGCCACCTCCATCGCACAGCCTGGCAGCTTGCCACAGCTGGACCATCAAGCAGAGATGCAGAGCCTCAGGTTACGTTCCCTTCTACAGCCCCTGATGCCAATCTCTAGCTGAAGAGCAACAGGCACAACGTTCAGGTTGCCACTGTCTTAAATTCATCATTCTTTTACCAAATATCACCAGAAGGAAAAAAAATACAACTGCCAGAGCCCTCTGATTTTTGTTGCCCTTCTATCACTTTACACAGCCACGCGGTGCCTGCGGGCACTGATGTAGGTTAAAAAAATTGTGGAGAGGACCTGCAAGAGAAGGCTGCACCAGAAAGGGCCTGGAAAAGGAGCAGGCACAGAGAAAAATTCTGATGGAAGAAGCGCTTCACATGGGGTTTAACTCAGTTAAAGTGGCAATTACGTGTGAAGAGGCCTCCACTTATTTAACTTCTCCAATGGGCAGAAAATCAAGGCTTTGTACTATCTGCAGCATGAAAAGAATAAGGAAACACCTCCTACCCAGCAGCCAGTTAATGATCTGATTAGCTTAATATCTATAGTGCTTGTTTGATCAAAGAGCTTCAACTGTGTGGTGCTGGTTTTCAAAATGAGGCAGAGTGTAATGCCAAGGTGGTATTTCACTGCAAATCATTTCCTTGTAATGGTCGTCAATCAGTAAGAATCAAGCAAGGAATTCTTTAGGAAACATAAAGTGCATATGAATAATGAAACTACCAAAGGCTCAACTGATTTTAAAGTTTCGTGCTTGCCAAATAATAAAAAAGAACAGGTTGATCAATAATTTAATCTTGCATGGGGTAACAATGAAAATACATTAGTACTTTGAATTGGAATTGCTTAGATTGCAGAAATGGCATTTAGTATCTAACAAGTCAGAAATCCACACCAAAACCTACTTCTCTTATTTTATACAACAGATAGAGGATTTGAGTGCAGCTGGCATCAAAATTGTATATAGCACGTTAAAATTATTTTAAATTCTATTTTTAATTTTTCAGATAGATTTTTTTCTGTTTTGTAACCAAGTAAGGCCAGGTTTGTAGCATAAGACTTTTTGGGGAGAGGCTACATTTAAAGTTCCTGTTTAACAACAAAACTATGAAAACAACATTTTAGTGTAATCTTATTTTTCCTGATTCTCCTGCTCTGGTTTTGTAAGATACAATTGTTGTAAGATATTTATTTTTGTAAATTTTTTAGAAATAATAATAATTTTAAAAAATAATATCTATCTGGTGCTGTATTAGGACAGATTCTTCAGATGAAATTTATTGCTTCAGTTACAGATGTATCTGACTGCTTCGTTAGCATTTTTGTTTAGTTACACTTATTTGAAATCCAGTTAAGTATTTACTCACAGCTTTGGTGCCATAGATAAGCATTTATTTTATCAGCATGGCAGGGCCAGAAATCTCTTTTCTAGTTTTTGGTTTATCTTTTTTAATTTTTCTGAGTTCTCTTCTCTAGTATTTCATCTTTCCATTCAGAAAATGAGACAGTTATTCCTCTTTGTAGTATCTGGCTCTTAAAGCCACCTGCTGGAAAGGAAGCTTTTCAAATTCTGGGTTTGTTAACTCTTACAAATCACAACCTTAAGACAGCATTGAGGTGACACAGAGACAGACATAAACAAATGCTGCCTGCCTAGTAACTTCAGCTCCCAACACCAGACCACTCAGTTCTTCGGTCAAAGATATTAATATTTTCATTGACGTAGTTTCAAATAGAGCTGTTTTGATTATCCTTGATTTAAATGCCTAATTATTGCAGAACAGCGTAAAACCTAGTCTTTTGAATGTTGTACAAAAGGTGATGCATTTTAAGAAATTCCCTTAAAAAAAGGCCAAATAATGATTAAGGCACAAGCAAAAACCTGGACCAAAAAAAAACCCCTTCAAAAATTCATAAGTAGATACAGGCAGGGCATTAAATCTCTATAATTTTTTCAAGTCCCAAGTTGCTCCACATCCACATCCAAGTTGCTCCACACTCTGCCTGACTTTGCTGTAAGAAACTGCGCTAGAGCTATAATCTTAAAGTTCATAGGCAGGTGTTCTACAGAGGAAAAGAGGAAAGACTTGAAAATAAAACTTTACAGTTTAAAATTCATGCTTAGAAAACTTAGTAAATTTTTTTTAGAGGTTTAAAAGCCAGTACTTATTTAGCTGCTCTTGGTGCGTAGTCAGGAGCTGATTTGTGAATTCCTGGTTTATAGGTTTGGGGTAAGCGTGGCACAACGAACTGGAATCCACCTCATCACCCTACAAGTCAGTTTTCCAGTCTTCTGAGCAACAGCAGTGGTCTCCAGCTGGTGACACAAGTGCAGGGAGATTCTGCAGATGCAGGACAAAAGGGCATTTGCATCTGGCAAGAGGAAGAGAACACTGAGTGAACCATTTCTCTTTGCGTAACTCCTCCTACTGAGCGGCATTCCTCACAACTGCTCTAAGAAATGAGCTCACAATTACGTGGGACAAAACGTATTTCAAACAAAATACAAAGTGACAAGGTTTTATAAATAAGTTACTATCCGTTAATTTTATGGAAATTTTAAATGAAAGTATCTTCCCACACGAAAATATGAAAAGTTCATTTATTTCCATAGGCAACTTCATTCACAGTACAAAGTGATATGAATTTCTTGAAATTGTCACTGTACCTTTTACATATCTTTTAAGTAGCTGATCTAAAAGTTGATACAAGAATAAATTTGTTTCTGAAGAGCTGTTCAATAAACCGGGTATACACTAATGCCATGCTATGACGGTTCTAATCGTGAATCACAGCTGACACTACAGTAACATCACTTTATAAATCTGATGAGAATTTTAATGTTTTACAATCAAAACATAAAACTGCCACTAGTACAGCGACTGTACGATTAGACAAATAAACAAGTATTAAATATTTTGCACAAGGCCTGAGTTCACTATAACACATTTTGATTTACAACTTCATCTCAGAAATCTGTACAGCAGTTAGAACTGTTTCAGAGAACTTAAAAGACAATACAACTTCAGGGGCCTATTTGTTCTGGGGATATAAGCGTGAGGCCTGGAAGGCAAGAAGATTTGGTGTATGAATCCAAGGTTTTACTGCCTTGAGTGATTTCCTTGTAAAGCAGTCAAAACCCCATGGAAATTCAGGTACATGGAAGGACCTCACTCGAAAAATCAACTAACTCATCTGAAATTTTCCAGATATGTTTCCTCACAGCTATTTCAGAGTAAAAGTTCACGACGAGTATATAAAATGCAGCATATCTCTTAACAAAGAACAAAAAGGGTCACAGATACAACAGGGTATTTTTTTCCTGTACTCCCCCCTTCCATTTCTTACATTGGAAATGGCACAAATCAGCTATATCTCACCCACCCCCAATAAAAAAACCTCCTACTCAATAAGTAAAGGTCACTCTAAAGTCCAAAAGCTTCATCTGCAATGAGAGATGCAGTGTTCATAAATTTTTGTTTTAAAATCTTTCCTTTTCTGCTCAAGTCAAGTAGTCATAGGCAGACTAAGCATGTGAATTTATAATAGATAACAAAAATATCATATAATAGTTAGCCTTTACGGAAATCTTGTGGAATTCAATTCAAATTCAATCTTTCATTGAATTTAATCTTCTCTTTTGGAGCAACTGAACTGAAAAATCTAAAATCCTGTTATCTTATCTATATACACATTTACCTATCTACAGACATGGTCTACACTATAACGGGTTTATAATACAAAAGTTAACACGTATTTCACTTACTTTAAAAAGCCATTGGGGGATTTGTCAAAGTTTTACACAAATGTGAAACAGCTGTTGATAAAAAGACAAAACTTAACAGAAAAGGAAAATTTTAAATAATAAGGCTTGAAATGTTCTGTAAATACATCCAAAAATTCAGCCTTTTACTTGGGGTACTCAGCATCTGTGCAGACCTTTAAGGCCACAACTTCCCCATGACATTTCAAATCCACATGACCATTGAGAGAGGAAGACACAGCATCTTCATTCAAAAAAAATCTAGGGCATCCTACCCACGTTCCCAGTAGAATTTCTCTCCCCATCTCCCAAACAATTGGTGGGCTCCTTTACCTTTCAAAAGACCCTTCTGGTACTACTGTCCTCCTGCGTAAGCAGGTTCCACAGGCTGTTCTGTGCCTCAGTCACACCACTTGTGTGAAAAAGAACAAAAAAATCTGCTACCTCCTCCACCCTTAATGATATTTGTGCCATTTCACTCCTTGTTCTCTTGAGAGCGGCAGACCTAGGGGCTTCTAAGCTAATTTGTAACTCAGTAGTTTCAAGGGTCCTCTCCACCAGCCCCAGCAAAGGTTTTTCAGGACTCTGTAATACAATTCTTCAATTTAGCAGGATTAGTTTGTTTTCTACAACCAAATTTTCAGCAGATGCTTCAGAGATTTAAATGCAAATGGAACCAGCAGTTGTAGTAGGGAGAACACTGCTGTCTTGGTGCAGTCATATCCATTTAGCAAACACCAGAGAAGCCAAAGGACAACTGATGCTTATACTTTGGATGTGCAGCTATCTCCAACTTCTTTCCTCCTTTTGCAGTAAACACAATGCAGATAAATCAATTAAAGAACACAAACTTGCACTCTTCTCTTTACCTCTTCCTTAGGAGCGAATGCAAAGTAAACCAGGTGGGTTGGGCAGTTCAGCCCAGATTCTGCTCTGATTTCCATAGTGGAACGAAGGTCTGCTCACAGCGGGCGAGTACAGTGGATGCACAGGGTAGATGTCGGAAGGTGATAATATAACCTGCCAGGCTCTCACATTTTTTCCTTTAATTAGGTTGAACACAAAGGGCAGAAAAATGGTGTAATTTACAGCATTGTTCAATACATTGCAATAAGAACTTACTTTGTACCAGGGTACCCTTTCAGGAATTAAATTTGCAAGTTCTTAATCAGATACCAACTTCAATACCTGTGTTCTCTATTTAATTTTGCAGTAGGGCTAGACAGTCCCGCTACTTCAGGTCAAGACAGATGCAACACCACTTCCCATCCACATCCAGAAACAGAAGGCCCCTGGAATGCCCGTTTTGTGACATTGTCCCTTCCTCCTACTCTTTTGCAAACAACAACCTGGATGTGAAGTACAACTGTTGCTATCAAACAATGGCATTCACTCTGGCCGTGACATGAGTCTTCCAGCCTCTTGCAGGGCCTCAGAATGACAGCTCCTAAACAGAGAGATCAACTGGACACGGTTTCCTAAAGAAAAAATATTGCAGCAGGAGCAAAGTGGCACGTGGCCTTGGTGACTTACCTCTTGCAACTCCTCTTTCCTTTAAGAAGAAATAATTAGAGAACTTCATATACTCCTGTTTCCTGACACACTAAGCAGGAAAAGGGGTTTGGCCCTCTCAATTTAACTGAAGTTACTTTTTTCTACTTTTAAGTAACTAGAAATTTTGTCATAACTTTCATAAGCATCCTTTTCAGGTCTCTTTGTTGTTATTTTTCTGCTCTGATCATTCCACAAATTTCAGCAAACAAGAGAAATCAAAATTATGTTCTCAAATATAAGTAGAAAAAAAATCCTATTACTTGAGCCAAATAAAGATCTTATTCTATCACATTACCACTGCACAGAAGAGCATCTCTTAATTTGAACTTGTAGGATTTTTTTACTTTGATCTTACAAAATAGATTATATTCTCAGAGAGCCCATGCCAAAAGCACATATCCCAAATCCCACAGTTTAGGAGCTCTAGCATACAAAATTAGATCATTTTTTTCAGTTAATTTTCCCTCCAATAGGTTAAATTAAAATCCAGTTCTGAAAATCCAGTCCAGGGCGGTCAGTGACTGAAACCCCAGATCAGGGCACTGACATTTAAGACTGCTTTTGCGATGTACGTATTAATTTAATACATTGTAGAGTCCTAAGAGATGTTATTTTTAATATAAACCTACTTTCCAAATAATTTAGAGGAATACAGATTCAAGTAATTCTTCACAGGCTTGACATAAGTTACCCTAACAAAATGTAGCTTTCAAAAACTGTCAGAAAAGAGGACATTAGTGTGATTGAGAGTATAGAGGACTAGGAACCGTAAATGAACTTAAATAGTTGAACAGTTCTAGCATTGTACTTAAGTTTACACAGATATCTTAACATAATCTACAATGTTCACCATGAATATTAACAGCACATGAGCATCACAACGTGTTAGGTATTGTTGTCTAAACCACAATTTCACTGGTCCCAGGTATTTTAAAACAAGAGGACTAAGGCAGCAGCTATAATACATAAACAATTCTTTAAGAAATATGCTTAATGCTATTACCGCTTAGAACCATGGAAATATAACAAAATACAAGTCACATTTACAGCATAAGGCCCTTTGGTTTCTTAAGCAGCAAATGAAAGAACAATTTCTTCAGTGAAAGGCTTTGAAAAATAAAGCATGTAGGCTTTCCATAAAAAAGGTAACTAGTTCTTTCCTTCTCAAAATAGCCAGCTATAGTCTTCAAAATATTATGTAAGAAAGCTCCTGAAATTCCTAGGAAAGAAAAAGTTAAAATCCAACAGTAGTATCTGACAGAGCACAGATTCTATCATGGGCAAGCTGAGCATACACCTTCTGGGAAGCAGAAGAAACTACTGTTTTGTTTTCTGGAGAGCTTTATTAAATTTGGAGTAATACAATAAAAAGGATCTGAAGTATCTATGTATTTACTGTATATTCTAGAGCTTACAAATCTGTATTTGAGAACTCGCTTCATGTTCATCTATCCTTCATAAAGACTTGAGTTAAAACAAAATTAAAATGAAGTAGTTTATTCTTGTCAAGGCAGTTTATGGCACTCTGCTTTTTCACACAACCACGTGCAACTTGTACGAGGCAATCCTTTTACATCCTCCCAACTGAGCCAAAGTAGTTCAAGACATTTCTGTGTAACTAAACGGTGTATGTTTCATCTGTCTGTCTGTGTAACTAAACACACACCCTTTAGTTGCACTGAACTGTTCAGTTACACAGCTGGGGCAGTCAAAACTTGAATTTCACAGAGAGCCTTCTTTTTAGGAGGTTCTGTAACTACTCATTTTCTTTTTCACACCGCTTAGAAGCAGTATCAAATTAGCCAAAACACTGGAATATATAATAAATGTGATCATGTCACCATATGTATTTTAAAACGCTGCTGATGTAGTGCGCTGCTTTTGCTATGGGGATGGTAACAAGCATCTGGCATTATAAAACAGGTTGGAAAAAACCGTGACCATTTGAACGGTGTTCTCACTCTATCCCAAATTTCCACAAAATTTTAAAACAACTTCTTACACCGCTTAAATCTTGTTGTAGTTTACTGCCACATTAATTTTAATTATCTTGTAAGAGAAGAAATACAAAATATTATCTCTTCTTGCCTCTTACACAGTTACTGGTTAGAGATCTTTCTACACAGCACGGCTGACACAACTCCTTGAGGCAGCACAAGAACTTACTTTTTGCAAACTGTCGTATGACAAAATGACAGTTTGTGCCAAACTCAGGCCACACAAATCATCAGTAAGAATTTAGCAGACACTGAAAGCTCTGTGCTGCAGGACTGCATTCACTGGTGTTATTACACCCAAAGCATTTTTGTTGAATTTAAGAACCAGAATTTTGTAGGAAATCTCATAAGAGTTGATTGAATATCCTTCTGAATAATTCTGAAATACTTAGTTGCTTCTTTTTCTGATGGAACATGTGCATCCTAACTTCAGTGCTCTGATGCTTGGTAAAGAGACGGGAAATCTCTAGCATGTAAGATGACTTCGCACCTACGCAACTCCACTGCAGTACCAAGTGAATGTAGAATCAAGTCTTTTTTCCAGCACAAACTCTTTGCTGGGCTGAAAGTTTCCCCAAGTCATGCTTTTACTAATCAAAAAAAAAAAAAGGATGTTAATCAGCTTACCCATGATCCAAATTCCATTGATCTTTGAAAGAAGAAAACAAAATGTTTTACCCAAAAAGATCTTTTAAGTCATTACTGGCTGAGCTGCTGTTTGTCATGGTGTTTGCTGGTTGTGCAAAGTTCTGAGGAGCAAAGAAAGGATTACCCTGTATACCAAAGCTAGGCTGTCCTACCATGTTCATCTGAGGTCCCAAGACTGAAGTGCTTGCACCTGGGGACCCTTGCAGGGGTACAAACTGATTAACCCACTGGTTTGACTTCTGTTGAGCCATTTGCTTCATGCTAACTTTGGGTTTTTGAGGACCGAAAAGATTATCTAAAGCCGACATATCTGGGGGTCTGTTTTGCTGTGTCAGTGGAGCGACTGCAGAGGCAGCATTCAGAGGACTGTAATTTGGCATACTGGCAGTTGGTACAATGTTCATCTTGGTTGTTGCTGTTGCACTTGGACCACTGAAGAAATTCTGAGGGGTGGGACCAGCTCCCATACTGAATCCAGCAGTCTGAAAACCCATATTAGTGTTTAGTCCATTTGTTATATTTCTCTTTGTATTGTCAATAGGTGATGAAAATCCCATTCCAACACCCATAGGAGGGACAGAAGAGAAGCTGTTTGAAGATGGAACTTTAGCTTTGTTGATGGAATGGCTACTCAAAGACGACATATTATCTATCAAGGTATCTGTCAAGTCTTTTGTCTGCAAAATACAAAAAATGCAGTTAAATGCTACTCTCATACAAACACTCTAGCGATAGTCTTTATCATTACTCCTGCAGAAATGGCATTCATTTTTCAGAAATTAGAATTACTGCATAGAATCGGGCATGAAATGTAATTATACACAAAAGCAATTAGCTTATTTTCCTTCTTTGCTGCTTAGAACTTCTTGTTATGCAGCTTTAATTTGACAACTAAGACAATACATGAAGTACTACTGTGACATTTGCCTACATGCCCCATTCCTATCCCCAGGCCATTTATATATTTAGTTAATAAACTCTTCAGAGCAAAATCTTTTTTAACGTCCTTTTTCCTTCTCTCAAACAGTGGCCTTCCAATAATAACTATTCCTTTGGAAACTTCTGTAATTTAAAAAGTGGGAAATATTGCTAATTACATAAATGGAAAGCAGATTTAAATTTATTTTAGTTTTTGTCAGCTGAACCATTATACTATTAGTGAAAACCAAGGTGACTGACAGGAGAAGAAAATGCTAAATGCATATGGCACTTGAAAGGAAAAGGCATTACAGCTTCAATGGAAACAGTGCTGTAGTTTGTTCTCTCACCTGCTTCACTGGAGGTGTTATTACAGTTGCCTGTGGCTTAAGAGGTTGCTGGCTTTTCAGTTTCTGTGCCTGCTCTTGTTCTTTAGCTAACTTCTGCTTCTCTTCAAGTGTAAGTGATGCCTTTAAAAGGGAAAGTTCTGACAATAAGTTGCACAGAATGGCTATTCTTACACTGATATTTTTATTTCATAAATAGCACCCTCATTTCAATATGTGGTAGAACAATACACTTTATTTATACAAAAAAAGAAAGTGGATAAGCATAAAATCTATTAAAATATTTACCACATTGCTACGAAGTACTTAGAAGTAGCAAAATCAGAAATTTGAGCAGATCTCAAATAAAGAGGGATCACAACAAAACTATTTTAGCTTTGTCTTCTTAATGTTGGGCATAAGAAAATATGCTCTTTGTGTTTTTTGTTTTCATATAGTTACCAACTGGCACTTGACCTAGAACTGCAACTGACCATGGAACTGGAAAAGGAATTTTATTTTAAGATTGCTTAAGAGGCTTTTCAGGATTTTAACTCTACTTTTGTTAATGATGATTATTCCCCCTTAGGCTAAAATTAGTGAGAGAATTCAGATAACTAGAAATGGAAATGATAAAATACATAGATTCTGGGAAGGCATTTACATACTAAGAGCATGAAAGGAATTTTACAATAGTTTATCCTTACATTTAATATTCTATGTAATGTCACACATTCTCCTTGCTTCCTGTATTTATCCCCATATTGACAGTTCATTTTCACTCATATTTGAATTATACAGCAAATGTTGGTCTCTGATACTACATGAAAGTCTACATTTTATCTTCACCTCTGTTTGTAATTTTATCACAAAGTTTGATTTTCCTATCTAAAACCACTGCTGAAGATTCACTGAAATCTATAATTAAGGAGAAACAAAATTACCAAAAATTTATAATCATAATTGCTGCCTACTTTGTACAAAGGTATGTTCAAGGACATGCTTTGAAAGAAATTCAAGGAAATTATTTGAACATTTTTCAGTGGACATTCACATGTGGCTGTGCTATACAAAAGCAGTTACTTTTTCTTCTAAAGCTTTAAATATGGTAACTACACATACTCTTCTTATCCAACTGTATCAGCCTTCTGTTAGACAGATGGATGTAACATGATTCCAAAACCAAGTAAAACACACCTTTCTCTGTGTTGATGATATCTCATTCTCTTTACTCTCAGATCCACTAGTAAGAAGGTCAGTTCCACTAGTATTAAATACCTTGTCGATCTGTTTAAGTTCAAAGAAACAAAACTCAGTAATTTGAAATTTAAGGTAGCACAAATGTTGAGTATATAATTTTAGATTTCTATACGTAACACAATAAAATATTGTTGCTTACCTGATTACTTGTACTACTAGATCTTGCCTCTTCAGACACACTCATTTGGTTAGCTATATCCAAAGATCTATATAGTATACACATTACAATTACGAAAAGATAACACTGAAGTCACATCCACAACACTAATTCAGGAAAGCATATCATTCTTCTGTGTTTAAATAATCCAAAAAACCACATTATGATAGCACTGTAATTTTTACAGAATGCCTGCAAGAGACTGGAAAATGTTAATATTCTAAATAGTAAAGGTTTCCTAATCATTTCACATGGTCTCAGCTCTTCTTTTTAAACAGGGCAACACGTACATTGTCTAGTCCAAGTTAATTTGACTCAGAAATCTCAGCTTGTATCAGACTCCACAAAATAGCTCCAAACACCTTCAAATATCAGTGCCTTCTGAAAGACAGCATAGTTTATGTTCTCAACAACTACAGAAAACCAACTTAGCACAGAGAAGCGAGTATTAGTACTTGTACTAGTGAAGCTCAGTGTGAACTTTCACATTTAACAAATTAATTAAAAATTACTGATTCAAAATAATAAACCATGACTGAACTGTATAAAAGATTTTACTTGATAAAGCAAGTGGCATCACAATATTATTATAATTCTAGGACTAATAAATCTTTTCTGGTAACTGTGGTTATTTGAGGTAATTCCCACTACTAAAGTAACAATTACCTACACTTTTTATTGCCTGTGGCTGGAGTTCTCACATTTGCTAAAAAATTAACTGAAATTTATCTCTGCTCACTTGTTATTTCTCTAATACACATGTAAGTATACACTTACTTCTGTTGCTCTTGCATAACGTGAAGCTGTTCAAGTTTCGTTTTATGCTCTGCCTCCAATCTATTAAGCATATCTTTTATAACACAAATAAAAGAATTGAACTGTAAAAGAAAAACACAAAAAGTTTGGATTTTGCAGTTATGGAATTCAGATGTATTACTTAAAAGGCAATACCTCATAAAACTTACAATACACAATGTCAGATAAACTGCAGATTTTTAAGCAGTTTATAATCCACCTTCACTACCTTCCATTAGACACCTAACTACACACAGAGCGTATACTGAAATAGCTGAAAATATATTTCGTTACCAAAAAAAAAGTAAGGCAACCCAGACAAAAAAACAACAAATGAGTATTACGAGATTAATTTCAAAAAAGTAAGTCTTGTGATTGCACTTCTACATTATCTGCAACATTTAAAAACAAAAGCAAGGGAAGAAACATTAAGACTGTAATTTGAATTGCAATTATGCTAGTAGCTAGCTGCTTTTGCAGCCTATTTGGAAAGTGACAGTATTCATTTTGAAATTTTATACCAGATCAGTTAAATCCACTGAAAAATAAGAAGCTTTAAACATGCAATTTTTTTTGGCTGTACTTGTTTGCTTTTAGTATAGACATAGATATACAGTAATGTATGGATTTTTCTCTGACAACAGTTTAAACCTACTCTCTGCCAATTTATCAGGAAAAAGCACACAATACAGTCATGTTCCTACCTGATTGAGATTAAGATTGTTCTCAATACTAAGAGGAATCAGATGGGGCAATACTCTTCCCGCAAGCTGTTCTTTGGTAATTCCCAACTTCTTATGAGTAAATGTACATTTGTAAATACCTGACATACAACACCAAAACAGCAAAAATTGTTAAGCTTAGTAAACAATGCGAACAAAGTAGTGCACTCTATGTATCAGTCATCCGAACATACATTGGCTCTGTGTGCAAGCAGGGACAAACAGAATCATAAAAATTAAGTACTCATCCACAACACAAACATGTTATAATAAGAGGCTTTGCTAAAGTTCAGAACAAGAGGAGATCCAAAGCAGTCCTTGAAACCTGGTTTCAATGCATTGTCATAGAATCAGAGAAAGATAGGGGGTTGGAAGGGACCTCTGGAGATCATCTAGTCCAAATTCCCTGCCAGAGCAGGTCCACCTAGAACACGTTGCACAGAAACATTTCCAAGCAGGTTTCGAATGTCTCCAGAGATGGACACTCCACCACCTCTCTGGGCAGCCTGTTTCACTGCTCTGTCACCTTTAAAGTAAATAAGTTCCTCCTCATGTTTAGATGGAACTTCTTATGCTCAAACTTGTGCCCATTACCTCTTGTCCTGTTAATGGGCACCACTGAAAAAAGACTGGTCCCATCTTCTTGACACCCACCCTTTAAGTATTTATAGGTGCTGATCGTATCCCCCCTCATTCTTCTCCGGACTAAAAAGACACAAGTCCCTCAGCCTTTCCTCATAAGAGAGATGTTCTAGGCCCCTAAGTTGGTACCCTAACTCTAGGCCCTGAATTATCCTGGTCAATTATCTGAGAATATTCATCTTTTTTCATGAACAATCAAGTTACCACAAACTGACAAATTGCCACTGAGAAAACAAGCTGCATTAACTAAGGATGTGTTCTCTCCTGATATGGATGTGTCTAGCAGTAACTATCACACTGCTCTCTGATCGCATTTTATAAAGATTCTTACCCAAACATTTGAGGCTGTGTTACACATATAATCAGAAATCGTGCATAGTCTTTATCTATCCTAAAATCACTGAAAAAAAAAATAAAAATACTGGCATGCATGAGGGATGCAGTGTTAAGGCTAGAAGTTCTACAGTGTTTCTGACAGGAGGATTTCTCTGCCTAAACAGTCCACCTTTGGTAGCAAACACTGAATATACTAGCACAAAAGAAGCAGCAGCTTTCCTCACTTTCTGTGGTTAGTATTAGAACTATCAGCTCACCAAGGAAGCTATCACAAACAAGATGGAGGGTAGTATGATTCCAGAAAAAAGGAGAGCCCAAGTCTATACAATTGATTTCAGTTTCTCATTTCCAAACTAGGATTGACTTACGCACTGCATCCAAGTAGAATTCAAAAGTAATACAACTACGGTAAAAAATACCCTCCATCCTTGTCAGACAGCAAATGCAAGGCAAAGCTGCAAGAATTAAGGGAAACTGGTAGTTTTAAATCAGTATTGATAACTACGTTCCTGCTGCTTTTGAGTGAATCAAAATAATGCTACCACCACATATTATTAGCGTGTTTGATGAGGGCTGCTGCCAGTACAGCTCAGCTTGTTAAAAATGGTCTTCTGTCTTCCACTTTGCTGCCAGTGAAAGAAACAGTCACCATCTTCCAGACTTGGCCTCACAGTCACACCTTTTTCCTGGCAGTGACTCTGGTCATCTGGTCTCCTTGAGCCCACTCAAGTTCTCAAAATTAAACATCCACCAGAGTGGCACTTAGGAAAGCACAAGTGGGTGTGAGGCCGTCAATTCCAGAAGTACCAAGCCATTAGGTTTTGCTAACTGTTTTGTGAAACCTCTCCCAGACCAAGGCAGCCATGTTTGCTTGAATGTCCAACAAAATGAGCCTAACAAAACTTGCAGTAAAGAGCAGCAGATTTGTAGACAGTCGTTTATAGCATCTGACATGCCAGAGTGGTAAGAGAAGGCAACAGCAGCAACATTTCAAAAGCTCCAGCAGCTTCTGAAGGAAGACAGACCCTACACTCTTCTGAGGAAAACAGCCTCTCTGGCTGCGTGGACCGTACAGTCCCTGGAAGTGTCACAGCCCAGGAACTGCAATGAGTACTTGAAACTGCATTGGGCCTTGAAAACTACAAATATACATACTAGTGGTTGGAAGTACCAGCGATACATAAGGTAGCTGAACAGTGGCATACTTAAGAACCAAAAATAGCAAGTTTTTAATAGTCATTTTAGCCATACACTACGTAAACACTATCAATGACAATACAGAAAGCTTTCAGATTTACAACATCAAAGCACAAAAAAGCAGAAAGTTGAAAATATTAATTACCTAAAATTCCCATTAGCACTGCGGGTTCTTTGGATGGAATTTGTTGTAGAAAAGGTAAAATATCATCAAGCACAAACCATTTATCCAAGTACTCCAAAATCTTGCCTAAGCACACTAGTGAGTTTACTCGGACCTGTGAAGTATTAAACAAACTCTTTACTACATTTTTGCCTAGGGAAAAAAAAAGCATACAAAACTCAGAAGAAAACGGGTGCTGCTGGAACTATGACCTTTATATCTGAAAATTCAAGACAAGTTAAAAAAACCCTTTTGTGTCATGAAAGGAAAATATATCTAGTTACACAGTGCTCACAAAACCTTGGGTTTTCTGCAGGACAAACACTCATTCTGGAACAGACTTCAACAATTTTCATGGTATTGTTAACAACAATAACTTGCCAATAACTGCAAAAGCCGTGACAGTAAAAAAGTAAACAGTGCATTTGTATATGTAAAAATTACAAAAAAAAAAACAAAACAAAACCAAACAAAGGCTCAAAAAGAAATCAAGGCACACTGATGGACTTTTCTTTAAAGACACAACAACAGAAAAGCCAAAGTAATTAAGGGTAACATCATCTTCAGAGGACTGAGAAAGAGATAAAATTTATTAGGATACTTACAGCAAGAGATGAAGTTTGCAAACATGCATTTTTAATTCTTGGAATTAATGAGTTTTTCATTGATGGGTAATCTATTAAATTGGCAAACGTGGGAATTATGTTTAAGCAAAGCTCCTATGGAAAAAAAAAGCACAAGTTTAAAAAGAAACAAGCAAGTTGATTATAAAGTTACCGCTACTATTACTGAAGATCAAAATTAGTTTAAAATGCCTGCTTAAGCTTTCTTTTTAAGGAAATATTTAAGGGACTATCATGATCAACTAAGCTGACCTCAATCTATCAGCCTTACTTAAAAATAGCTGGAATAATAAAGGATAATGATATGCAGATAGAACCCTGGAAAACAGATTTCAAAACCAGTATTCATAAATATATAATAAAATATTTGGATAGCAAGATTATCCTGCATTTTCACAAAACACCTTTATATTAAGAACAACCCTTCTATTACATCAAACTAACTTTTTCCTACATAAATCAAGCAAATTCAAATGAGTACTATCAACAACACTGCAGCAGCACGATAGGCTGAAAGATACAAGGCCATATCAAAATTAAAAATATTTAAGCAACAGAGAAAAAAATACCAAATTTCAGTTCCAACTCAAAAAAATAAGAAACATTAATATCAAGTATAAATTGCAAGTAAATACCTGACTAACCAAACTACTGATGCAGAAAAACCTCCACCCAGGTACTTAGAAACAAAAACTTTCTCCATAATATTGCAAAGGTTTTGCAATGGTGAAAGTCACATCTGATTATCCAAGTACTTTTTTAAAAAAATATTTTGTCTGTTTATCCCCCCCTCCACTCCTCAATGCCTTTGGCTAACTGAAAGTTGATTCCAGTGGAAGAACGATTTCCACAAAACAAGAATTGTAGAAAGGTAGAGAAAACATGAAGAGAATTAAAATATGAATATATAAATGTGTCGCCAGAAGGCATATTAGTATGATTTTACAGCAAATCATGTCTTCCAAGGTAACTGCCAGCACACATGTTCTTACCAGTGGGATCTCAGAATAAGCCAGCTTCATCTTTTTTTCCAAGCAAACACACACGGGGGTATACAAAAAGCTGGCATATCAGCTTAAACAAAACAAAAAACACTGCATAAAGGCTGCAATTACTACACCTGGATTTGAATTGAAGGTGCTTCCAAGGCTCTATAAACCATTGGTAGGACACTGTTCTTTATTTCATCTGGTGGAGTTTTGGTTAGAAGCAAGTCCATTTTTTGCAGGAAGATCAACAAGATCTATTAAATGAAGGACAATTCAGAAGCCAAAAGTTTTAACTCCAGAAACGTATACTCAGGATTTAAAGTCTGTTGTATCATATCATTAAAACTTCAGAAGTTTTCTTGTAACTCAGTAAATGTGATCACTTACCATGTTGCTTGCCTGAAGGCATGGAAGACAAAAAACACTTTGACATATTATTGCATTTCAAAACCAGCAAATACAAATGAAACAGAACATGAGAGTTATAGACTAATCCTTCTGATATAAATCATAATGGCTAAGGAGGGAGTCCTTGTTTCTATTTTCAACACAGTCTTTTGTTAAAATCTGCCCACAGAAAATCTTTATAGACACATCACTATTGAAAAAGCTGACTTTTCAAAAGCCTATGGCTGAAATGCTGTCTTAAAGAATTCGATCACACCTCCACATATAAAAGCTGCATTCCATCTGTATCTAGAATCAAAACAGGGACAAAGTGAAAAGAGAATTATAGCTAGTATATAGACACAAAATAGCTTTATTCTATTTCACATGGACATAATAGATGATAAAATGAAAGATCTAAAACAAACAAAAATATCTCATCACGTTAACGTAAAAAGCAACACTAGAATAGCAAATTCATATAGTGGGATTCACCTTCCTGAGGCTCAGACACCTAAAAGTTAGATGCTATTCTAAATTACTCATCCAGGCTCTGTCTCCAATAGAGAGAGCTGCATAACTTTTAAGACTCATGCCTCATCAGTTAGGTGAGACAACTTGCTACAGGTGACACTGATTATCCACTGATACCTAAACTCCTTTTAGAAAACAGGTCAGATGAGATGGATAAATTGTGGTGAATGGTATCACATTCATAATAAAAAGCCAAGTATTTCATAGTAAGAAAATGTTCCAATTTCTACATCTAAAAATATGTAGCAATCAGTGCTTGCATGTCAAATAAACAGAAGCATCAAAATGCAGAAATACAAATGTACAGATACCACATATACATTTCCCCTTTCATATGATTACTTCACAGGGAAAAAATTCTTTTAAACTGCAGCTAATGTGAGCTTTCCTATTTCATATTTATAATTACACAAACTGTACACACACAGACGCATTCATTCATTCATTCTTTCCATGAACACTGATTCTGATGCAATATCCCCAAATCTGGGAGGATTAGTGAGATGGACCTGATCATTCAAAAATAATTGCCAAATCTAACTTGAAAACGGAAGTATTTTTATTTGTCCTAAAATTGGCTTTTTGGAACACCCATGTGCTCATGATGTTTGCTTGTCTAGCAATCCTGTAATACTGTGGCATGAAAGTTTCTATGTTAGCTAAAAATGTATTTTTGGAGAAAGACTGTTTGATTGTTTTTGCAAATTTGAAAAGGACATGAATGAAACCTGTTATTTAACAACTACAATAGCTTCTTTAAAATAAGAACCAGATGTCTGAATTTATAACAGTCTGGTTTTAAGTTAAAAATTGTACTATATAGTCATTTAGATTTCACCGAAGCAGTTCAGCTGTTTTTCACTGGCTTTGTCAATGCTGTTCAACTGAGAAGTTTTTGATCACTCCCTCTACCTGTCTTTAACTTGAATGTAGTTCACGCTGCTCCAATGAACCTCTTTTTATTTTTAGCTTTCTAACATCATATTTGATACCTTTCATCTATTTCAGTAGAAACTAAGATGCCCCAGTCAGAGATTCGAACACACTATCTATCTAGTATGCAAGCAGCAGCAGTTACACTCTCAAAAATAATGCTAAAGATGTGCTTTGTTCGTTAATTCAGAACCCAGTACCTGCCGGGTACACTTTGGTGTACTGTGTTAGAATATAAATTTAAAGTACTTCATAGGCTAACTCCCTATGAGTTCCCCTAGACATAAATTAAGGTTCTCTCGACACTGGTAAGTAAGCTAGGATGGTAATTTACAGCATACCAGTTACTCCATGCTAACTCCAAGAGCACGGTAAGAATGAGCAATTTAATTAAATATTCCATTTTCGTATTATAAATTCCCACATACAAAGACATAGTTAACACTGGATAACAATTTCTTCATGCTGTATAACAGTACTGTACAATGTATCCCTATGATACATTCATTTCCTAGTACCCTATAAAAACCAACTAACAGGCCTCATACAAATAAAAAACATCTTGTGAGAGTGTCTGGAAGAAACACTGATACCTTCCCCATTTCCCCCTCTCCATGAGTAACAAACACACAGAAATTGGACTTTTTGTTTTGTACAAAGACAATCAGACCTGAAAATCTGTACTCTCGCACTATGAACCTTTACATTTTTTTCCCTGAATTGCTGGCATAGTAACTTTGAAAACCTGTGCTGGATTACTTAAACTTTGCAATACTAAAAAGACTGTAGAAATAACAGTGGAATAAGCACCTGAGTGTGCATTAAAATGTCAACATACAAATTTAATACACAGTATGTAGAAAGCTGAAGAAAAACTTCACAAAGCTTGCTCTTTACAAGCTGATCCAAGTCTGTATTTTGCTTTTGTGCCCATTATGCTCCAGATATAACTCTAAGACAAACTTTTTGCAGGGAGGATTGTCTCACATAGGATGGTAAAGGTAGCAAAGCACAATGTTACCTTTTAGGATGAAACAGCACAAACGTTCACTGGCTTTCGGTTGGTGAGATGTTTAATTTTTTCAAGACAAAACCAAAGCTAACATAAAGCTGCAGCGTACCAAAAGGAAAGAACATTAAGTAGCTCTAATTTTCTGAGGTATTCTCAGTTACACAATTGTTCCCCTTCCCCCCTTGCCCATACAACTAGAGTTCTCCGATCTGTTTTTTTAAACCCAGAAATAAAAGGCCTGCTTGTTAATTCCTACATTTATCCTGCCCCTTAAGTGCTCTGTAGAGAAATAACAGCATCCAGCAGTAAAACTAGGTGAGCTAGAAGAAACACGTAGCTGCCTTTTACCTGTGGAGGCACAATGCCTAATTTAGTGACAGAAGTCTCAGGAATCATCATGCACATGGTGCTGACAAAAGGATGCAAATGTTTTGTTCCTTTACAGTAATGATAATGTCTCACTATTTTTATGCATGTCAACAGTAGAAAAAAAAAATGCATTTTACTAACACAATACATTTGTCAAAAATATTAAAGAAATTTCACAAATCTGTGCTCAGCCCTCAAATAAACATTATTTTATTATCATCAATAAACAGCACTTTTATGGGTGTCAAAGCTTCCATCCCATAATCCTAGTTATCAGCAATCTGAACACAATAAAAAAGCAATTATATGTTCAGTTACTGGTAGATTATTTCCAAATACTGTATTGTACAACCCTCCTCAGACTGGCTAGATAAGTGATAAAATGCTTACAAACATACTTCCTAAGATCAACTAAAAATAAGAATTGAGTGGTACATTAAATGTTTCCCTTTTTGCTAATCTTATCTCATCTCCAAATGCAAATATACCCTCACAAAACTCATCTTAAAAAGGAGGGGTAGAGGATTTTTGAATTTCCTGGAAAAAAATCAATTCTGTATGAATCAAGACTGACTGCTTGGACAACTATAGAGCAAGTTGGGAAATTTGGGTGAAGCTGGAAAAGGGAAATAGAACAGTTAGTCATTTTTCAAGGAAAAAACACCAAAGAGATAAATTGTAATCTGAACAATGTTAACATACCTGGATTGGTTCTTGCTGCTTAAAAACAGGACCAAGATCAGGCAAAATGAGCCTGACATATTCTTCTTTGGTGCATTCTTCAGCAATTAGGAGAACGTTAGGCAAGACAAAGGGTACCATATCAGGATTTACAAATTCGGAAGTCAAGCAAGGCAAAATTCTCTGAATTATAACACGCTAAAAGAAAAAACAAACAACAAAAAAAGATGTATGCATCACATTGTACTACATTGCAGTTAGTTACTATTGTACCAGTTCAACAGCTTTCGCATTAACTCGGTATTTACAAAAAAGCAGACAGACAATTTTCAATTTTAAACTCTTCTAACTCATATATATGAACAGTACAATTTAGCTACTTCACACTGTGCTGCTTTGCACTGAGAATGTCAGTGGAGACCTTAACAGCTGTGAAAATCAACACAAAGCAATTAACTGTATTGAAAATAGGACTTCCATCACATACATGAATTTTGAAAACCTTATTCTATACACTTTCTTTAAAAAGACCCTAAAAAGACCCTTAAAAAAGACCCCACCCCCCAAAATAATCAGTTTTTCAGTACCCCATCACTCCCTGAACAAACACATAATCCTACTGCACCTCCCTGTAAAACTCCAGGTACGTTCCCTAAATGGGATTCTGATGACAAAATAGGTATTTACGCTGTGGGCGTACACTGTAGAGTTAGACATCATTAAACGCTTTTAAAATCAATAAGAGAAATAACACAGTTCAAGGGCACAGTCTCTTTCCTCATAAAATATTCTTTCAAGACACACACAAAAAAAGACTGCCCTAAAGATGATTTGGTCAGTCAGCGGCTGCCTGAAGTTAGGTGAAATACATCCCATCTATTTCCAAATTCATTAACAATTTCTGATGAAAGGAAAAAATTTCTAAATTAAAAAGAAGATACTATTAAACATGAAATCTGAATTTTGAATTGTGTAGTTCAAAATAGGATTAAAAATAAAAAAAATTGAATGCAATGGTTGAGAAATTCTGAGCTAGGAAAAGGAGTCCATCTAGACACAGTGTCTAACACTACACAGAAGAAATGTGTAATGACGGATGTTTGCCTTTGAGGTTTTTGGGCACTCTTAGCAAAGAAAGCTCTAAGTCTGTTGAGGGTAGGAAGTTTTGCATCATTCAACAGTAAAGTACTGCCTTGCTGTGAAAAAAAACTTGAAGCAATCTTACTGAAAGAAAAGCTGGCAAGATCAATTCAGAGAACTGTGATAACACACGGAAACAAATGGAAAGCCTTTTAAGTGGAAAGAAGAAAACCCCCTTTCAAAGTGGGATAAACTACAAGAGGACATGCAAATGATGACTCCTTACAAACATTGATAGCACAATTTGCCACTTTCCATTTAAAGAATTATTGACAGCTGAGAAGTATTTATACACCAATTATTTTCTAACTTCCCCTTCTTTCCTGCTATTCTATTCTAACAGTGTCACAGCAGCCTATTACGGTGCAACACTACACAAAGTCCAGTGTTCCCACATTCAGAATGTTAACAAGAGATGTTCACATAGTCTTAAACTCACTATTTCAAGACATCATACAGACATACCTTAGGTAGTTTTGGCAGAACCTTTGGTAGACCTTTAAAAAACTGTGATTTCTGAAGGTTATCCCTTTGAAACAACGAATCAAAATACTGAAGCGTCATTGCTCCTACATCATCAAAGAACGGTATCTAAAAATAAGATTAAAAGCTTGTGATGTGAAGGGAGACAACACTGACACTGTTACAAAGATTCCAGAATATAATTATCTATTTACCTTCTCAATGCACTATAGTAAACCTTTACAATGACATGCCAACTAACAATTAAAAAACTACATTTTCATATACTAAGTAGTACATTGAAGGTTGATTATTAATACAGAATTTTCCAAGCATTTTAAGGAAATCCAAGTTAACTTATTTTAGATGAAATAATTTTAGTCCACAAAAAAAATGGAGTTAAAACCTTGACGAAAAGTTCTCCTAGGAATAATTGTAATATCAAATGCTAATATTTAATATTAAACAAAGAATCACCTACTACAATATCCAGATCTGGCTACCACCCATGGAAACTTATAATGAATCAACAAGCATTCATGCAATAAATGTGTAATTATATCAATTTATCATGAATGTTCAGACCCATTTGTATATCCTGTTCACTATAATTACTTCAGCAAAGAGGGCACAAGTCTTTTGAAGTATTGTGCAACGAAGTCTATAGATAGACCAGGCTTATAAAGATGGCATCATAAAAATACCAGAGGGTTTAATCTCTAGCTGTGGGATATCATATTGATACTGATAATGCTGCTTCACTGTTAATGAAAGATTGATAAAAATGCATGATGGTAACAAGACTGTTTGTATAAAAATCCAGCCGAATAAAAAGAGTAGAAGAGTGGTTATTCCAGACCTACGGAGACTGGAATGAGAAGTTCTGCATTCAAAAACTTGCATGGATAAGATTCCTCCTTCTTGTTAATTCTTATTTTTAGGGAGGGATATATCAAAACTCATGGGCTTGCAAGAGTTAAAGACAAAGCATGGTTTCTCAGTCTATTGAGAAACTTGTTTTCAGTTAAAAAGTTTGTGCAGAAAGAGGACATAAAGGCATGTAAAGAAGCTCTGCTGTAAGGCGGAAAGAGAAGCTGATATAAGTAGGGCAAAATAAAGAGGAAAAGAATCTATCAACAGAGAACTAAAGCTAGTCTGCACCATGGACTTAAATTCTGTCTTCTAGATTGCACATCAAAGGTATGTGATCGTGAAATTCTACACAGATTAAGTAGTTAAAACCAGCAAGGTAAAGTTGCCCACGTCGAGCTCCACGTTAGCTCACAGTCATACTGGCTGTAACAAACTGATTTTAGAACTAAAGTTCTAATATCTCTACCCAACAACTGAGTCTGCAGTGCAGACGTAGTAAAAGTGACTTAACATCTTCACATAACTGTAATGCTTCAGACAACTGAGCTGAAACCTGAGCAATATTTGCCAGTTTCCTCACTTCCCCTATTTCAGCATATATCTTGGCAGAACCATTACTTGTTCCCCCTCCCTTCTTCACTCACTACTTCTTCCATCTGTTAAGATACTGATCTCTCTCCCTGCATACAATCTTTTTATATGACAGGAAAAGAAGAAAACTGTTTAGCTAAGCAAATCTATAAGCTGAAATTTGAAAGGCTATCACACATAAGAGAATAGGGTATAAGACAAAGGCAGAATCATGCTTTTAAATCTACTTTCAGATAGAAAAGCGGAGGAAGAGTTTGTCAGATTAAAACTTAAATTATCCTACTTGCAATTAATTTTTGATTTATTATGACAAGTAAGCTCTGGATATATTTTAAGCTATTCTTCTGCATATTTAAGAATACACCAAAAATGATAAAGCCAAAAGTTAATCCTTACATTTATTGCCCTTCACAATTTTACAGCTTTAAAATTCTTCCAATACAGTTCTAAAGACTGAATTGTATAAAAATATAATACAGAAAATACTTTCAACTGTATTGGAAAGCAAAAAAAATAGTGTTGCATTGAGTGATTATTCTAAATTCTGTCTCAGCACTCACTTTGTCCAGATTAAAACAGGTCAGCATAAGGACAACTTCTGGCATCAACTAACAACATTATTTCCAAAACAGTTAAAAAATATTTAACATTTCAACTAAAACGATCATCAGGAAAACACTTTAAAATAGCTCTATTGTTTCTACAAATCAAGCACTATTGTCCCTCTTTCCTGTGGCTACTGTATTTTCCATGAACTGACCTTAGTCATTTGATCTGCGTCTGGTCTGACTGCTGGAGCTACATTTAAGAGTAGCTTTACATGTTCACGCACCTCCTCTGGTATATTCTGAAGAGTACTGGAGCTTAAACGGCTCAGCTGCGTAAGTAATTTAAGCACATGTACCATGAAGTCAGAAAATCCTGCATATAACTCTTTCCAATATACATTAGGACCGTACTTCAACCTTTAGATGGTTTCTTTACCCGCACCTTTGATATCCCCCCCTTCACCCCTTTTGTAACCCAATTTCTTCTGATCCCTCGGTCCTCTTGCCATCTCCCAACAGTGCACCTGCTTTCAGGTCACTCTTCCCTATTTCCAGCTTCTCTTTGCATACAGGTTATCAGAGAACACAAGCCCAGAATTTTTAAACAGGTACAAGATACTATCTGAGGTTGTCTATCTAATGTTGTCTACAACATTAAAACACAGTACAAACAGCTAAGGCAATGGGCACCCAAAAAAGTTACAACCAGGAAACTCATGTATGAACATGCATTATATCAGTTGATCGAAGTAACTCTCTTCTGTTAATATTCATAGTCCACAAAGAACATGAAATAGCTGATAGTTAAGTGGATACCAATTGGCATGTCAAGTGATCAAATCACTCTGAACTCAGCCATCCTCAGTGGTCCTACACAAGTTGTTCACTGTCTTACGTTTCACACTGTTCACCCCAACAGGTAAAGTGTGTATTTCACATGACCAGCATTCAACAAGTCTACAGAAAAATCATGTAAAAAATGAAATTTGTAGTTTATAAAGTAACCTTCTCTACACATATTTTTATTTCCTGTATTTTGCTGGGATTCTTTTCCCTCGTTATAAAGATAGCATGCAAGGTAAGATACTATTAGTGGATTGTTCATGTTACAGCATTGGTATTGTGTTCTAAATATTTAAATCTATTTTACAACAGTAACTTTTCAAATATGAAACCCAATTAATAATAGCCACAAATAGAACAAATACCTGATCCAGCTGCCTACTAAAGCTTTTATAAATATCCTGCTTGTTGACCTCAAAAATTGGTTTCCCTTTATTAAACACTGCATACATAACAGCTCCTAGAGAGTACATATCACTGGCTGTCTCACAGCTCACAGAGAGAATATATTCTGGTGCCAGATATTCAGGATTTGGAAGACACAAGGATGGCAAGTTTGGATCCCATTCCTTACAAGGGAACTTTGGCTGCAAGAGAAGTAAAAGAAAGTACATTTATTAGAGATTTTTAAAGAACATTTAAAATATTAAACTCCAGCAGCAAAAAATAATTAATACACTCAAATTCAATTATAAATGAAACAGAAATGGAGTAAGGCAAAACTGTTAAGAATCTGTGTCTGTAGCTTAGAGCGATCAGCTGATGCAGTGAAGTCTGAATATTAGAGCTGGGAAGTATAATGTAAAAATCAACGCACTGCTGTAAGAGGGAAACATGAGCTATGATGGGAATTCATTTTAGGAGGCAGCAACCAGACACTGAGTGGATGCAAGAGATTAAATTAGGTAGCTTTGCATGTCATCCAGCATGCAGGTGAGCACAAGTGGCACAGGCTTCAGCCTCTGTCTGTAACTAACACTAGTCTATTTTGACTCCAGTCTTGAGCAAACTCAAGACTTTTTCCGTGATGACTAAAGGCAGCATTTCAATCCAGACCTGTGCCATATGCTCCCCCTTTCTGCCAACAAAATATAGATGTGTATATTAAATAAGAGATTCTGTAATGAAATGCAGGGTCATGAAACTAGTTCAGACAAAGATCTGAATTCAAAATTTAATTATGATAAATATAAAGATCTCTTACCTCCTGTTCAGATGGATTTGTTGACTGGATACAAAAATCAAAGCCCATAATTTTCCATGCTCCACTCTTATTCAAAATAATATTTTCAGGAGTAATATTTCCATGGACCATTTTCACACTGCTATGCAAAAATGACAAGCCTTCAGAAACCTGTTAATAAAACATTATTATTTCAGGTTAAATATTTCCCCAAATATCCTATAAGACATTTCCAAAAATTCTGTTTCTGTGGTCATGCTTAAATTGGTAACTTAACTAAGAAAACATTTTTCACTGCTATTTTAGGCTATGTCTTAAAAATTATATATGATGGAAATTAAACATCTCATGAGCAGATGAGATTAATAAGGCTGATTAACTATCACAGAATAGGGGAAAAAAAAATATTTTCAAAGTTGATTACATAATCACCAAGTAAAACTTGGGAGCCTACTGTTCCTTCACAGAAGGTAAAGAAAAGACTCATGTATGGGAGATTGAACTGTTGCACAGATATTTATATGGCAAAAAAATTTGATTTCATATTTTCCACGTCAGAATAAGCAAAAAGTGTAGCAGCTTAGATCCTCCAGTATTCATCCTCTCTTATACTTACAGTGATCAGGGCACTATCATCTCTCACTTCCCAATTATTTAATTTACCATAGGCAGACAAAACTTCAACAGTTTACAATTTTATAAAATAATCATTAATACTAAAAGCATAAGAAACAACCTGTATCATACCTGAAGCAAACCATATTTGGTCTCCACATCATAAAGTTGGTATTCTTTAATGTCAGATGGTAAAGGAGAAGGTAGGTTGTCCCAGCTGCCAAGAACGTTAGCTAAACTTGCACAGACTGGTTCTGTACAAAATGCCAAGCAATCCCTATAGAGGAAATAAATAAAAACATTTATGGTAAATTAATGCAATAAATCTCTCGACTGTGAATAAAGAACCATACAAATATCATATTATACGTTACTCAAGCACTTGGTGCTACCTAAAAACATGTTATATTTCAGGTTTAGAATCCTTACAAGTAATATTATACTAGAGAGAAATATTTAAATATCTGAAGTGCTCAAAAATATTAGTATGTAGAAATCATCTTAAGTTGTTTTCTTCTCCAACATTCACATACATCACTAATGATGCACACAATGTTTCATAAAGAGTTTTAACATAACAATGGTTTTCTTGTCCTGGAAAATCAAACAAATAACTCTTACTAATTATTAAAACTTACAAAACCAATCTTTTAGCTGTGCCTAAAACTGACAAGTCCCGACTGAAGCAATACTTAATGTGGTCAGACAATGATCAGAAACAATATTAATACAATGTAAGGTAGCATCAAAATAGTTTTTTATTTAGCAAATGAATAGAAAAGGTGCAAACACAAATATGCTCATTGTATGAACTGCAGTTGGTATGTAAAACGACCATTTTCTGAATTACTTCACCTATTGTTTTCAACATTAGAAAATACAGGTTGTTTTTATGGATTTTCGTGTTAGCAGGGTTTGAAAAGCACAGATGAAGCATGTCCACACATAAACTGGGCTGGTTGTAACACTGGGCTTCAAAATTTCAAATTTTGAAGTCCTGAAAACAATGTACATCTCCGCTTCATAAACTCCATAGACACAGTCATTCTTTACATTTACATGCTCTATACTGGTCTGCACAGCTTTTTTGGAGAAAGCATTACATGTCTGGTAGCACACATACCTAGTTTAAGGATGAGTAATTCATGAGAACACTAAATACTGCATCAGTACAAACACAGAAAACTGAGAATGAATAACACTAATGACAGAATCATAGAATGGTTTGCGTATATTATATACAAGCCTTTTTTTTTTAAAAAAAAAGTATCTTTATATGCATAAATATATTTTTTTTAATGTAAAGTTATAGGCAAGAAGACAGAAGCCTTTTTGTTCATTCCATAAAAATATCACAGAAGACAAAATGCCTCAGCATGAATCTACCACATCATTTTGATGTATCTCAGTAATTAGCAAGCTTGCTCTCTGAAGTGAAATAAGGCTGATGAAATATGGATAACCCCTACTACTCATCCAGATTTTAGTTTTACTTCAGTTTTGTCTATTGCCTTTCAGAAGGAAAGCCAGCTGAAAACTAAAACTGAAAACCAGGTGTCAGCAAACCTGACATAACTTCTTGGCTTGGTTTCCTCCCTACCACTCCATTAATGTCAGCCTTTTCATGTTTCTATTAATATGAGGGCTATAAAACTTGTTTCTGCAGCAGTCTCAAGGAAGAATCGGGGCACAGAAAGATTAAGCCCTTGATTTTCAATCTGACTTCAACTTTACCATAGAGCTTTTAAATTTAGTTACGGTTTAGGCATAGACGATAGAATATAACCTAGGGAATAGTTATACAGGGGGTTTTACAACATAAACTCAACAAAATACTGCTGTTTTGAGGGAGTAAAAGGTGGCTGTTTATTTTTTACTTTAGGAGCTAAATAAATAAGGACCAAATCCAGAGTAATGGAAGGATGGGGCAAATCTAATTAAAACAATTAAATATTGCAGAAGCTGATTGCCATACAGTGCAGTTTCTTTAGCAGTTCCCTGAACAGTATCAAAATGACAGTCAGAGTAACACAATAAAAAGAAAACAAGTTACAAGAACATCCTGATGGCCAAAAATGCACATGCTTTGGGAAAAACTGCAAAAGATAGAACAGTATTTGGGACCTCCACACTATTACTGTTTTTAATGACTATTAATGATATTATGAGTGAACTTACAGTTTGGCTTTTTTATCCTTTTCTCCAATAAAAAGTTAAACATATAATTACAGTGCTCATCTGTGCTGGTACTGGAATTTAGGACCAGTTGTAACTAAGCGTATTCATATTAAATATTTATAAATAAATAGTTCTTCATTATATAAATGCATGTAAAATGTGTACATCTTAATAGCTATATTTCTATTAAATACAATTATATTGAGTACCAGTAATTTGAAGTAGAAAAAGAGATTTCCACTATGAAGAGTGGAAAAGCTTCCTGCATGCTCATGTCAGAAAAGCAATGCCTTTCTTTCGGTATCTACTTCAGCTGTGCAGGCACACCAAGTATCCCTTTGCTTCCCAAAGGAGGAATAAAAGGTGACTTGCAAACAGTTCAGCACAAGTCTAGTCACAAGGAGCCCATGACAGATTTCTTCAAGAATAAGCCTTCTGGAAAGACTTGCAATTCTAAGGAAATCCTACAGGCTCCTTGCACAAGGTTACACACACAAATATTCTAAACAAATTCTTCTTTTATGAATGCCTGCCAAAAACCCTTACATCAGTTTCTGGCACAGCAAGCAACTGGACAGGTTTTGTACTACTGCTGTTTCTACAAGTAGCTGAGTGTCCACAGTGTGGAAAGAAGAAAAACTGGAACAAAGCATAGTGTATCGCTAAAATCTCACAGACACTGACAAAACTACACTGTTACTTTTACTCAAAAGGCTTAAATTCTTTGCAGGAAGAACACCAAAGCTTTCTTAAAACTCCTAAGTATGAATCTTGGCCTTTTCTTCTCAAGCGGAAAGTTCAGGGGAAAAATAATTACAGATGCAGCTGCCGAATCAACTGAAATACCGTGACAATTTTAGGAAGAAGTCTAGGGTACACTCTGGGATTCACTTGCAAAAGCTATGACTGACATGACCCTAGGGCCTTTAGCGTGTAATAGTTTATTTACTGTTGTAGAGTACTGAGAGCTGCCTTCAATTACCTAACTTACCTTCCTGAGGCTTCTGTGATGGGTATACAGAACCATACAGGCAATGCCAGCTTTGAACCCTTGCTAATGCGAAATGTGTTTAGTACTGGAGGAAAGACATATATGAATATGCAAATATCATTTAATCCAAGAGATCTTTCCCTAAGCAGGTATTACAACAATGGAGAAGCATTCTTATAGTATGCTCAGCTCTGAGAAGCCAGTACTTTCAGAAAAATTCAGGTTAACAGACACAATCAAGAATGTACAAGTTTGAAAGGTGACACATATGAAAGTTTATTAGGTCACCATTCAGAAAAACTAGTTTGGAATAAAACCCCTAAAACCCTCAGGAACTTCTTCAGCTTTCTACTTTAACATGAAACTTCATTTTATCTGTTAAATTTTAGTGTGCTGTTAGCACTATGGTTGAACGATAAATTTATAAGACAAATCATTATTGTGCCTAGTGACCAACCCTACATAAATCAAATAAGCACTCCCAAAACACACTAAATTTTGTATCCCTTGACTGGCATCTGAAGACCTTTTAAACACATATGTGGCTACAAAACATATACTAAAAGTCTCCAATCTCACGTGCAATAAGTGCATACATCTCATAAATGGAACAAATGTATAGAATAACAAACAAAATATTTTTTAAGAGCGCTCTTTAAAACTGAAAAGAGTTCTTTAAACTGAAAGAGGGGAGATTTAGATTAGATATCAGGAAGAAATTCTTACTAGGAAGGTGGTGAGGCAATGGAACAGGTTGCCCAGAGAAGCTGTGGATGCCCCACCCCTGGCAGTGTTCAAGGTCAGGCTGGACGGGGTTTTGAGCAACCTGCTCTAGTGGGAGGCGTCCCTGCCCATGGCAGGGGGCCTGGAACTCAATGATCTTTAAGGTCCCTTCCAACCTGAACCATTCTATGATTCCATGATTCTATAAAAAGCAAAATTCATTGAACTACAAAATTTTCATGCTCTAAGGGTCAGGTGCAGTCTTACAGCTGCAACTGGACTAAGATTGTGCAATATATTATTAATTACACTTGCCAGATTCACACCAGAAATATTGCATACTATAGCTGGGGGGGTGGGGGGTGTGCAGTCGAATAATCTGCCAGTTGGATGAATACTATTCTTACATGAGTAAACACAGTAAACTCCAATCTCATCAGATGTATGTATTAACTGTTCCAGATAATTTTTTTCCAGTAATAAAACAATGGGTAAGAAAGCCTGCTCTCAACTTTACTACAGCTTACCTGGATTCTTCCAATGGATGTTGAACTGTAAGTAGTCGAGGATGTCGAAGCCTGGTTAACTGCTGAACACCTCGTTTTAAAGAATCAATAATCTGATCCTTTTCAAATTTTTGATACTTGTCTATTTGCTTCTTATCAAAGACAAAAACAGCCACTTCCTAGAAATAAGCAACAAAATTCACTCCATATATAACACAGCCAAGAAACAAGCCTATATGCAATTACATACTCTTTTAAAAATCAACAGTACAATCCCAGCAATGTACTTCAATGTATATGCATATATACGTCTTGTCCTTACTTTGTCCCAGTCATAATCACACAGGTTACTGTATATAAACTCCAAAATATATATTTTAAGAGTTAAGGTACTACTGTTCCTTAGCTTAGAACAATAATATGCAAACTATAACCACTATCTACACAGTGACAAAGCAGCAGTTTCATAGGACAGAAATCAGATTGACTTTAGATAGATGAAAGTATTTATATCAATTCTGAACAATTCAAATATTCTGAACATATATACATTCATCATTAAATATATCAAGTGGCACTGTATTAAACCAGACCCCGTCTCAGCATTCTGCTCCAAACCAGTATGATCTATATAAAACTAGACGTTCATGAAAGATAATTTATAGTCACAGTAATCAATTAATCTATTAATTCACATGACAAAACTTTCAGAATGTTTTAATGCTTAAACATGTGTAAAAGTAAGTCCCAGAAATGTGGTGGATGTTAAAAACAGAGAAAGTATTTCTTCCAACCAACCTCTGAAAATTGAGTGGGAGAAAATTAAGAAAATTTTTGAAATTTTGAAATGCCAGAAACTTTGAAATTAGATTACATCACCACCTCAGAAGCCAGTAAAAAGAAATAAATCCACTAAAGAAAATAGGAATGTAAATCTTTACCATGAAACCAAAAGACTTCATCTTATACAACTGAAAAAACATCATGAATAATAATAAAGGCTAGAAACCAGTAGAAAAATACAAAATTATAGTTCTCAGTCCCAAGAGGAAGTCTTTGCTCTTGTACTGTATATTTTATAGCCATTATTCTAATTAAAATCTCACAATACAGTTATAGTATTGATTTTTTAAAAAAAGACACTTAGAAATAGGCTATACAAAATAAGAAATTTAGTCCAATACACAAAAAGTTGTTTTGTATTTTTTTTAGCTGGTACCTGCTTCATTAAGCCATTAGCAGGTGAAAGCGAATGCCTAACTCAACTAAGGAGACTTTTCCTTCTTTTAATCCTATTGGCTTCATGCTCCAACTCTTAAGTGTGATCAATCAAACATTAGCACTGACCCAAGGCAGGAAGAAACCCATGACAGGACACCTATTATTCAAAAAACCCATATTTTCCAGTACAAAGTGTGAATGCATCGAGCAGTATGTGACCAGTAACAAAATTTCAAACTAATAGAGCACTTCTGAAAGCACTTCTGTTTAATGACATGGCAAAAGAATGAGAAAGCGAATATTTAAATGAGACAGTATGGGACACCAGCTATGGTTTGAGTATTTTATGATATCTATAAATAAGTTTTATTGGTGCTTGTTGCAATCCTGCATGGTTTGTATGAAGTTTGACAGAACTTTTACATATCCAAAATCTGCTCACATACCAGTGCATATACAAAATTGCAGTATTCTAGGTACAAAAATGATCGCTATCACATTGATTTTGTAGACTTAGTCATTGTCGAGGGTCAAGAACCAAAATAATTTGAGCTGGCAACTTCCTTTCAATACCTTTATTTTCATGAAACGCATCTGATAAAAGAAGAAAGCATACAGCCTTCTCTGCTCACAGACACTAAAATGTTCTGATATTAATAATTCAAAATAGGCTATCCTGAAATTCAATTTCATAATCAACACTGATTTTAATACACAGAATGCCATATTTAGTATCTTACATCACCAGGTATTACTGTACAGAAGAACGAAAAGCTGAGTCATGGGCCATAGAAAACACACTCAATGCACAAAAATTACTGAAACCATATAATATGCTTGGAAACAATGAAAACTTTTCATGGTTTTATGTTGCATGAATCAATAACCCTGTTAAACTTTGACGATGAACACCTTAGTTCTTTTTTTCCTTTTCTGTTTTACAAGAACTAATATTCAATGCCAAAAAGGAAGGCTACTGACTGTTGTTGACAGGCATTCCATTGCCTGGAATTACTCTCAGGGAAACTTCCCGAGATGAAAGCTTGCAAAGGCTTTACATAGTTATTTCTTTCCGCAGAAAGCTGTAGGAGAGCTTCTACTTTGCTTTTTTTCATTTCATAGGTTTGAAGGAAGAGTAGCTTCCTCCTGCAGATGACTGCTTGTTATTTAATTCTGTGTCTCAATTTCAACTCTGTGATAGAAAATTAAATTTAACATAAAAAGACTAGACATTTAAAAAAAAAAAAAAAGAGACTGCTCTCCAAAAACAAAGTGAAAAAGTAGAGACAAAACAACCCTTATCTTTAACTACACAAATTTTCATTCAGTATGTGATAGCAAGTATACACACCTCAGTAAAGTATACTGGTAATGCTACTACCCGGGTTAGGAAGTATGGACAAGTATGTAGGGGACTAGATGGGCCACTGTAAGTTTAAATCTCAGTTCTGTACACAAACACGAGATAGTCCACACCTTCTGTCTCACTTCCCACATGTTTAAGCCAAGTGCTTTACTTCAAAGTGGAGTTAGGATAAAGCTCAGTGATGAAGTTAAGACAGCTGTATGTTATGATGTGTACTCTGTAAATATTTGCCTGGATGAAGACTTCCAGGAACATACCTGTTGTTACCGCCAAGAATTTAAAATTTTTAACATGGATCACTGAAAAGATTGGTGGTTTAGTTCTACAATGCCTTTGCCAAGAAAGTAAATGTCACCTGTGCAAACTGAAATAAACATTGTCCACAACATGCAAGACAGGACATGGTTTGACTGGGTTATAATCACATTAAGTCATCTGGAAAGCTTTTAGACACCAAACAGAACAGTGGAAAATAAGTTCTCTTTGACTGTTCCTGTGTTGTCCATTGCCCAAGAAAACTGGTATTCACTAATATAGTCCTTCATAAAGGTTTTTTTATCCTTGTAGTTTTAATCACTAAATACTCCAATTTCCTTTTCCCAGCTTCTTTGTGCCGTTTTCCTTTGAACTTGGTCTGGCTGAGAGCACTGAATCACAGAATTATCTAAGTCGGAAGGGACCTTTGAGATCTTCTAGTCTAACCATCAACCTTACCCTGATAAAAAACAACCCATCACTAAACTATGTCATTGAGCACTATGTCAACCCATCTTTTAAATACCTCCAGGGATGGTGTCTCAACCACTTCACATTCCAGTGCTTAATAACCCTTTCACTTTAAAAATTCTTCCTGATATCCAATCAGGAGACGGAGTTAACTTCCCTCATGGCATCCCATATGGTGCTGTGTTATAGATGTGTGGCTAAAACAGTGCTGCTAACACACCAGTGTTCTGGCTACTGTGAACAGTCCTTGCATGGGGTCAAGGCTTTCTCTTTTTTCCACTCTGCCCTGGTAGTGAGTAGGCTGTGGGTAGGCAGGAGATGGGTACAGGACATGGTCAGGACAGCTAACCTGAACTGGCCAAAGGGCTACTCAACATTATGTCCAGTGGAAGAAGAAGGAGGTTTTAGCTTCCAAAGAGGTTGTTGTTTGGAGACTGGCTCGAGCACCATTCTACCTGTGGGACATGGTAAGCAATTTCCTTTGCTTTGTTTGTTTCCCCACCCACCCTCCTTTCCTTCTACCTACTAAACTGTACAGATATTGACCTATGAGTTTCCATGCTTTTCTTCCTATTTTCTGCCCCCATCCTGCTGGGGCTGGGGAAGTGAGTGAATAGCTGTGTGGGGGCTTGGTTGCTGGTTGGGATCAACACAGCACATCCTCCAAGTCTGTTTGCAATCCTGCATTCCTTATGAAACACACACCAGTTTGAAACACACACCGACAGTTTAAAACACATGTCCTTATTTATCCACATAAACACCTTATAAACCAAAGAGAATACATAAATCCTGCTCCTGTCTTAGCCAGTACAACTGCTAAAAAGAAAAAAAAAAGCAGGGGGGAAGAGGAAAGAGAGAGAGAACAGTAATTTTCCCTAACCAGAAAAAGGCAACCTGCTTTCTTTCTTGCCCCCAAGAGGAAGGTAAAAATTTGGAAACACACTGGGCTTGTGTGTCAAAGAAGATGCAAATAAAACTAGAAAGTATTTCTAAATTAAAGACTATAAAAGCTGTGGAAATGTAATGATAACACAATAGTAATACTTATTACTATTCATCTCATTGCATACTGAGAAAATTTGTTAACAATACCCGTAAAACACTCAAGCACTATAGTGATGCATGGTGCAGAAACTCAAATCCTTCTACTTCCAATTACATTTTGAATAGCATGGCGTAATAACACCAGAGACTAAGCACAGAACAAAGAATAAAGAAAAAAGGCCAAAAAATATTTACTAACTACAGTTCATCCTCTATCCTGTGAACTGAATGATGTAGTGCTTGAAAAAAATTAAAAGTGATCATATTAAAGACTAAATCATAAACGTAAAAGCACAGGAAATTAAGGTAGCTGTCAGAGTACTTGATTTTAGAAACTTCATGTTTGTTTTCTCTTTCATTTTTGCTCCCTATTTTACCCATATGCACTCACACTTTTTTTAACTGAATAATCAAATGTAACTCAATATGAAAACACATGATGTTTTACCAAAACCTCCCACTGTGCAAAGCAAAATAGTCTCTCAACTAAAATACTGGAAAGCATTCCAGTATTACTCTGGTGTTTTGCCAGAAAAAGATTTTCCTCTAGCTTTTGGGGAGCTTATATTTAGAAGCATGCCAATGTTTTTTATAACTCTACATTGCCATCAGTTTGTTTCAGTCACAAGGTATACAATGCAACTATTCTACTTTTAAAAGTTTAAAAAATAGGAAGTTTTCATTTCAAAGCTACTGTATGCAGAGCCAAAACAATGGAAAGCTGACTTACCTACCATTAACATACTTAGTAATCCTATAATAAAAGGTAAACACATCTACAGTAGTCTTGAAGTGAAAACCATTACATCCTTAATTCTGTTATTTTTCACGACCGAGCTGCCAAAAAGAACATTAAGTGACCTTACCCTACCTATTTATGATCACACTTTCCAAGCAGAAAGAAGGCCAAGTGCCATATTATGCCAGAAAAAAAAGAATGTAAGTGCATAAAGACAAAGTTAAAAAAATCCAAGATGAGCAGAAACACATATCGTAAAATTAGCATCACCTTACTTCATGTATACATATATAAACAGAAAGACACAAATCTCTCAAACAAACAACAGCAAATCAGCTAACAAATAGCAACCGACAAAGATATGCACATGGCTAAGTAACTTCCTCACATTCTGCTGGCTTGTTATTCAGTGTTATTCAGTCACCTACAAAGTAAGCAAGAAAGACAAGACACAATCAAAAAAATAAAACAAAACAAAACCAAAACCAAAACAAGCAAAATGTAAACAGTCAGAAATCCAGGAAAGCCAGCACGACAGGAACGAGGCAGAACTCTGAAAAGACGAATAAAATCATACATATCTACTGCCACCAGAGACAGAGTATTTGTAAGTATCCAATAACTTAAAATAAAAACCAAGTGAATGCATATTTGCAATCTTAACTTCAACTTACCAACTTCTGTAAGACTGCTGACTTTCATTTGCCCCAAGAACAAAAATTTCTGATCAGTTCTACAGCTGCAATGCTAAAATTCCAAATGCAGCTATTTTATCTGGCTACAGTGATTTAAATTATGACTTGTGTTGTTGTAAAGTGACAACAACACAGGCAATTAAGCCCTTACAACCTGCTTGTCTGATTACAACACGCATTACTGTAAAAAAGCCAAGTGCTTGTAGCTTCAAATTAGATACATGCGCTTGCAACACAGCCAATACGTGCATCACATCACAAGTGACTGCTACCACTTGGAAAATGACAGCCAGCCCCTTCCATATTACCCAACCAACATTCAAAAGGTACACACACACACACACACACAAAATAACGTTAAAGAACAAATATATTGGAACACAACATACAATATAAACTGCTTGTATTGCTGTGTAGTTTTATTTTGCAATAAACTAAATGTTGACATGATGTTACCTAACTGGCAATATTAATAATGAATGGTAATTGCACGTGAAATCACCAGCCGTCTAAAATTCCTTGCAGCACAACTCCTGCTGTATTTTTAATGACTAATGATGTCATACAAATGTACAGATGTAAGACAAAGTTTACAGAGATGCCACAGGTGTGGTAAAACCTGAACTAAAACTCTGTAAAATCAGTGGTCAGAACACTCAGTTAAAGTGTGAAGAGTATGATCAACAGGAGCCACGTTATACACTGTCAACTACGCAGAGAAAGAAACTTGCTGCAACTCTCCAGACACAACTACTACAGGTGAAATGCTTAGTTGGCACAGAGATTGCATAAAACCTATCAAAACTGTCATACTTTCAATGTTATCACTTCTTTGAATAGTTGAATAAGACCCAAAAAAATAAAAACAGTCAACCCAAAACCCCAAACCCCAACTGGTACGTTGAGTAAATTCAGTAAATACTAGATTTATAGGGTTCTGTAACAGCTAGACCGATGCTTGAGAATATGGCAAAAGTACCTGTTAGACGTTATCTGGATGCTTTCACAATCAGGTCATGCATTCGCCACAGATTATTTATTCTGCATAGTGTATCTCTTCTCTATTTGCTACAGTTTATTTTCCTAGCATCTAACAGATTGCACAAAGTTATTCCTTTGTGTCCATTTCTTTTTTGTACATCTATAGCAAGATGATTCATTGCCTAAGTGACTTCACACCATTTCAGCATCAAGTTTAACTGAAAGCCACAGCTTATTAACATTCTGTTGAAAGTTCTATTTCCTGTCAAAGTTTGAAAAAAGACTTTCCACGTTTCTCCAGCACAACAAAATAATTTTCTATAATAACAGTTCTTAACCTCTGTTTCTGGCAAACCTTCTTCTCAAGTCACAATCCAACTTTCATTTACACATGTGACTTCCAGTGAGTCAAAAGTTTATATACTAGTGCTCTAAACCCTAATACTTTAAAGAAACTACAAGGGAACAATATTGATTCAAAAGCAGCACAAGGAAGGCGCAGCTCACTTCCTCCACCACCTCCTGCTCTATCCCATGCCTTCCTGATACTGTATGTCATGACTTAATAGTCCTAACCCCTCAAAATTTCTGTACATCAGCAGAGCAAAAAAATACAGTCATTTTTGCTGCAAGCAAATGATGGCACACTTCATGGTTATCTTGAACTGTACCAGTACCACTGCCAAAAAAAGGTGCAAGGTAAAATAAACTGAGGAAATGATCCATGTTAAAAGTAACTTCTGCCTTCTTTTCAGGTCACTTTTAATTCAGATTAATTCTTGATCTTGGTCTCAAATTGTACGCTATGAATCCAGAAGCACTTCTTTCTCCAGCAGAAAAGGTTTAAAGCAATTATTACTTATGTAGCTAAGAACATTATATTTAAATAATGTTGAGTTCTTTGTTTCCTTTCACGTACCCTTAGCACTAGACTGCCCAGCCCAGTTGGATTTAGTTTTTAAATGCTGCCTACCAACTGCTACCTATCAGTCTCTTATCTAATGCTTATAAACTTAGGTCCTTACTTGATAACCCACCTGTTTTGTGGATTTTTTAGTTCCATTAAATATCTTCCATGCAAGACCATTACCACCACTGGCAATGTGTCGACCAACGTCAAATTCCCTGGTAACGGGATTTCCCATGACTGCACTGGTGACATCAGCCGTTACCTTTGTAACGGTGCTCTTCAACTTATTCAGCATGGACTCCATTGTCTCAACTGCACACCAACGTTATGATCCTACAAAGGCAAAGAAGAAAAAAAAATCTTCACAATCCTTTCATGATTTGTATTAATGTAAGATGTATGTTGAAAACAATAATATTAAAGGACATCTAACCAAGGATGCAATAAGATATAGGAGTGACTCACAAAAAGGATACCCAAAAATAATTTCCAGGGCTCTGTAGTTCATACACTCACACTGCATACACGTATCTGTGCACACACACTTGGCGATTCTATGGCATTGCTCTTACTCCTCCTACAAAACTTTGTAATCTGTTGATCATACTTCCTTAGATCCAACAAAGCAATTAAGGACCGGGAAATTTGACCATTTCTTGAAAACAGGTGACTGAATACAGCAGAGAATCTCTAAACTGCTCCCATGAAATATGCACCTTTTATATCAGTATCAATCAACAAAGAAAACCAAATCTGAAGGAAACCGGGCTCTTTTAATTCCAGTGCTTATAGAACTACACATTTTCTGAAGGGAAGGATTACTTAAGATCCCAGACAAGCAAAAGAATGTATGTGTTTTATACAGAAGACAATTTTAAAATGTGTTCTTTCCTACACTGTGCCTGTGAAAATACAAGCTCAAAACCCACTGTTTTACCCACCAGGTTGCTGCCATTACTATTTGTATGACCTAAGTATTAATGAACTGATCAGCTCCTGCAGAGAAAGGATATAAGAAACCATCTTTTTATGTTTTATTTTAACAAAATTGTACAAGGAAGTTTTTTGCACCACTTTCCAAATTTAGGAGCAAAAAAACTGCAGTAATTTAAAATTCAGTTCATCTTCTCCTGTAGTGCGGACTTCCACATTTGTCATAATTAGTGTCAAAAAATCTGACTTGCTTATTCTGCAAGACAAAAGTTCTGAAGACTATGTCCCATTTATACAATTGTCTCTCTGATAATGCATACACAAGAAAAATGCAGACAGGAAAGAACAGTGGGAAAAAAAAGAGATCAGTTGAGCAAAGATGAAGAGAGAATGCAAGAACAAATGTTTTCCTGGAATCAGTATTATATGGTATATTCAAAAGCAACATTTAAGGGTATTTCTTCATGTGCTCTTCCAAATAAGATGTGAAGGGTACAAATTTCTCCAATCTATAGTAAAATAAACCCAAGGTAGGAGAACATGTAGTGAAATCTGCAGAAATACTACTTTCATTTATGAGTTTATTTGCCATATACTCAACTCATTGGCATATAATTTGTGTACAATTACTTCCTTGAAAAATGAAGAATGTCATTTCTATTCAAATGGAAAAGACAAGATTGTGTTGTGATGAAGACGATGTTTACCAAGTCATGGTAACAAGGACAAAATAAGCAGAAGGCACTTAGAAATAATCCAGTGAGCACCGAGCCTAATCAGCCCCAACGCCTTTCTGATCTGATGTGACGTGCTTATTTGTATGAATTCACTTTCTTCCCACTATAACATATACAGTTATAAGGCAATATTCTGCTTTACAAAGATTATCTGGTGTCTATTAATATATACATTTATGCCACAGTTTTTTCTACTGAACAATTTGCTCCAGTACAGATGTATGTAACAGTATTAACCTAGTCCTAAGCAGACTATCACAGTGCTGGAAGCAACACATCTATGCCGCTCTGTCTTAACTATTTTTGCAGTTATATCCCACCTTCAGTACTCTTCCATAGTGAAACATAGAAATAAACTAATGCTGTGGCTCCACAGATACTTCCCCAATTTCCATGTTAGCTGAGTGACACAACTTTGTACTAGTAAATGAAGAATCAGACTACAAGCTTTAAGAAAATATATTACAAAAAAGAAAGGTATACAGCTGCACAGATCTCTATCTTGCAAATACTCAACTTTAAAATCAGAAATAGTAGTTACAGCTTCAACAAGACTATTCAGAACCAGACCCAGCTATGATTACAAGCACGTTTAAGGTGGTGTTTGTCTCAGTTGCGGGGACTGTGAGTTTGAGATATGAGAAACAAAGTCTGCATGCAATGAGATAATCTTAAGAATAATCATGTACATGCTTGATCCGTATTAAGTGTTTTGTTGAGAACGTAGCTGGAAATAAATTATGGAAACAGAATTCCCTTATTATATAATTTCACTGCAGCAGGTGACATTCTACTGCAATGTATTAATTTTACTTTATGAATTGTGCTATGGCTAAATGCATGCAATTCCTAGCCGTGCAGCTGAAGACCAAACAGCTATTAGACATTGGCTAATATCCCTGTATAAAAGAACTTTTCATTAACCTGATAAATACGCAGAAACAAGGATCATGGAGTGTTCTAAATAGGTATTTCCTGCTGTCAGAGATTTTATTCTGCAGATGTTCCATGGGGCAAAATCTATATGCTAAAGGATTATAAAATCGATCCTAATGAGTTTAAGATAAGCATAAATCTAATTTGTGTGGTTTTAAATCTTTTGCTTTTTGCATTATTTCATTTTCTCCCAGCCATTAGATCTTCTCTAGTATCAATGCAACACAATCTTGTGTTAAACCTCTCAAAACTAAAGAAATGCTCTGCAAAATTAATTGTGGAGATACTATGAAGAAAAAGCATGTGCATTCATGTTCAAATTCCTTTGTATAAATCTGAAAGGGAGTTTCTCTATAAAGGTGGTGGAAAAAATGGTGTGTAGTATCAAATAAATCAGAAGTGCCCTCTGCTGTGGGTGACAGACTAACTGCAGTGAGAAGCCTGGAGAAGCCACTAGGTGAGAATGTTAACAGCATTCCATTGTCTGAAGGCTTAGGATTTAAACATCAAGCCTGGTAGGCCCTGTCCAACCTGTTCCTCTCCAGCCTTACATTATGCAAACTACTGTTTATGTAAACTACTGAGTAAGGAGTACTGAGAAACTTACTTTTCAATAAGCAAATTGGCTTTAAATTTACAACCATCTAACTGTAAATTTGTAAAAATTCTCACGTCAACATTTGGACTGCAATATACAAGAGCTATTTTGCTTTATAAAAACAATTGTTATTACCAACTTTAGTAAAAATTCTACATATGTCAACAGGAACAATGTACCTAGAAAATCCATGCCAAAAACCCCACAAAAATATATTTTGGTTAGTATCTATAATACCACAAATCGTGAACAATGTACCTAGAAAATCCATGTAAAAAAAAACAAAACAAAACAAAACAAAAAAAAACAAACAAAACCCCACCAAAATCTATTTTGGGTAGTATTATAATACCACAAATCATGATGATTTAACTGTATCTGAAATATGCAACTTTAGTTCTCACCTGTATGAAAACAGGTTTGTTCAGTTCTTTTAAGACTGATCTACTATTTATAGAAAAATTAACAACCATGGGACAATAAAGTCAGTCACCCACAATGAAACTTTAATATTCAGTGAAAAGATAATAAATGAGAAAAATCCAAGACATTATGAGTAACTGTGTTCAGACAAGCAACACAGGACAGGCAACAAATATGTAAGAACCTTGATTTCTGCCTGTTTGAATTTCATGGATAATATTAATGCTACTGATCCTAAGTCCATGAAACCTGGAACTAATCATAAAAAGAAATAAGGTTGGTCATTGTGTTGTTTTCATGATTTTCCCTCACAATCGATAATGGTCTTTATGCTGAAGTACATCAGTAGCAGTAAGACAGCAGGATGAACAATCTAATCACTTGGCAAGGTAGTGAAGAACAGTCAACACAGCAAAAAGAAACCAGGCAAAACATTCAAAATACTAAAATAAAGGTAAAATTAAAACAAACACTCCTCACTGCTCCATAACTCTCACTCATGCAAAACAACAGCATGATTTAAAACTATTCATTTATCCTTGAACTAATTCACAGCTTCATCTGATGTATGGATATGAGTGCACACTGTACAGCAATTCAACACATGTCCTGCCCGTCTTTTGACCTGTAACGGGCTGGGATTCTGCTTTGGGGAACCAAGGCAGCAAGCAGGTGCGTGAGTACTTCATGCCCCCCGACCCAAACTCCTATCCCACCGATGGCACCCAAGCAACAATGAACTGACAGAAGAAATAGAACAAGCAGGAACAAGTAGGTCTCACCCAAAAGAAACCACCCCAAAAACAAAAACACACACACACAACAATCTCACAAAACGCCACTGAACATCTTTCAGGCATAATAAAGCTTTTCCATCCGTTACAAAAACAGCAGAATGATCAAACACAATGACGTGCTGCCGTGCAGGGTGTAGCTGCCCTCACTGCAAGTCACCTTCATGACATTTTTCTTTTTTGTTGTTGTTTTTTTCCCGGTATTTCGGTACCGAGCTGCAACCGACACCCCCCCAACAACTCGCAGAACGAGACCCACGCAGGGGGATCTTTGCCGCTTTGCTGACTGGCGAAACCCAGGCTATACAAGGCTGCAGAAACCCCCTGGGCTGTCTCTCCGGAGCCAGTTCCACCCCTTGCCCCGAAGCATATACTGTTACTTCCAGGGAGACCGGACTCTCACGGCGCTGGGAGCTCCCTCCGTCCTCCCCGCTGCCCGGAGGGGCGGTCAACCCCTGNAGCCGGGATAGAGCCCGCCTGTGGCAGGCGGCGACCAGCGACATTTGAGGGCAGGTGATCTGTGATCCACCGGCTCCACGGTCCCCGCTAGGCCCCGCTCCCGCCCTCCAGGGCGGCCCCTTTCCCCTCCGCCCCCCAGCGCCAGGCTCCCCGCGGCGCCGCGCAGTACCACTAGGCCGTGGAAGCCGCTGCTGCCCCGGGGCGCGGGGGACAGGCCTCTCACCTGAGCCCGGGGGAAGCTACCAGCTGTCCGCCGCCCTGTGGGCCCCGGCGGGCCGCTTGTCACGCCAGCTCCGTCTCTGGCTCCGGCCCCGTCCCGCTCCAGCTACTCCATAGCGACAGCGGCAGCGGCAGCCACAACGCCGGGGCNGCGGGTTGGGGGAGCGGCCGGAGAGCGCCTCACTTCCGCCCCGGAGGGGCGGTGCTGGGGCGGTGGCCGGCGGGAAGTGATGCAGGCCGCCGCTTCCGCCCGCGGCCGTTATGGCGGTTTGTTTGACTCCGCGGTTCCGGAGGTTGCGGAGTCAGAGCGAGCTGGAGCCGCCTCGGCGGCGGTGGCGGCAAGGTGAGGGAGACAGAGGGTTGTCCCCGCCCCGCTTCGGCGAGGAGCGGGTCTGAAGTGCCCGGGGGAGGGGTCTCTGAAGGGGCGAGTATGGGGGGCAGGGACTTTCTCTATCTGTAGCACCCCCGGCCTATCTCCGAAGTCGTAGTTAAGGGGGGCGGCGGGTTTAACGTGTTGGGAACGTTGGTTTGTCGTTGACTGAGGTGAGGGTGGTGGAGCGTCTCCCCGAGGTGAGGCTGAGACGGAGTCTGGAGGAGAGAAGGCTGAGGGGACCCTCATCAACCTTTACCAGTACCTGAAGGAAAGGTGCAAAGAGGATGGAGACAAGCTCTTCTCACTCCTGCCTACAGAGGTTGTGGACTCTCCAAAGCTATCTGGAAGTGGTTCTGGGTGGCCTGGGAAGGTTGAACCAGGAGGACCCCAGAGGTCCCTGAAAGCTTTAGCCATTCTGTGATTCTAAAATGAATCGATGTGTATGTACATACAGTATGTGTGGTAATAACAATACCCCAAAACCTTCTTTGCCTGTTTTTAGTATCTTTCTGTTCTCTTCTGTAGACTNTGGCAGGCGGCGACCAGCGACATTTGAGGGCAGGTGATCTGTGATCCACCGGCTCCACGGTCCCCGCTAGGCCCCGCTCCCGCCCTCCAGGGCGGCCCCTTTCCCCTCCGCCCCCCAGCGCCAGGCTCCCAGCGGAGCCGCGCAGT
>VXBW01006616.1:44749-64326 GCA_013400375.1 Thinocorus orbignyianus
AAGCTTTAGCCATTCTGTGATTCTAAAATGAATCGATGTGTATGTACATACAGTATGTGTGGTAATAACAATACCCCAAAACCTTCTTTGCCTGTTTTTAGTATCTTTCTGTTCTCTTCTGTAGACTCTACCCTAGTGGGTGTGAGTCAACTTACGAGGACTGATTCATAAAATCATGGAATGGTTAGAGTTGGAAAGGACCTTAAAGATCATCAAGTTCCAACCCCCCTGCCATGGGCAGGGACACCTCCCACTACAGCAGGTTGCTCAAAGCCCCATCCAGCCTGGCCTTGAACACTTCCAGGGACAGGGCATCAACAACTTCCCTGGGCAAACTGTTCCAGTGCCTCACCACCCTCACAGTAAAGAACTTCTTCCTAATATCTAATCTAAATCTTCCCTCTTCCAATTTAAAACCATTACCCCTTGTCCTATCACTACACTTCCTTAAGCTCACTTTTGGAGAAACTTTGAATTTATACATGTAACTAATTTCACAGAGTAAAAATATGCTTTAAAATGTTAAACTTTTATATAAACTTCCATGTAAATATTTTGCAGTTTGCGATGGTCCTTTTCAAGCAACTCAGCTGTGGAACAGTATTATTCACGCTCTTCACAGTCAGGTGGAAATCAAGAGACGTAGACAACATCTGAAGACCTATAAAAACTGTTTTACCGGCTCAAATGCTGTTGATGTGGTACTGGCCCATCTTATGCAAAGCATGTACCTAAGCTGTAATGATATTTCTCGGCAGAAGGGAGTCCGTGTGTGTCAAGCATTGATGGATCATAAGGTGTTTGAGCCAGTTGGAGCAAAGCTTTACTTATTCAAGAATGAGAAAGAAACAGAGTTTGAAGACACAAACACTAGTCTCTATAGATTTGTAAATAGCAATCTTACTCCTCTTCTTCCAAGAAAGAGCAAAGACAATGAGAGCTTGTCTCCTGGGCACATGTGCAAACAGAAGACAAAAAGACATTCAAAGTGAGTTATACTGAACTATGTCTGTCTAACCCAGGTATTAGGGACTTCTAAAAGCTATGTGCTAGTTTTGAGAAATGTCAAGCTTAAATAGCGGATGCTACCAAATACGTCTTGGTAATGCTTTGATCTGCCTTTTGGTATTTAGAATAGAGGCTGGCACCGTAGCATAAGCCCAGGAATCATTTTCTTTTGCAGTTGTGCTGAAATCTGTCAATTAGCATGATCGAGCTACTTGCTGGAAGCTGGTAAAAGAAATGGAACAAGTAAACAGTATTTGGAATCAATATTTTTGCCCTTTCCACGAAGCAGATGTGAATGATTGGTTTTCTAGGAGCAGGATAGACCTTGGATACAGTGAAGCTCTAAAGTCCTGATTTAACGGCAATTTAGGAAGTGACAGGAAAATGAATGTGTCCTGATTGTATTTATTATACATCTAATTCTATTTTTTACCCCCTAAGCAGAACAAAATGTGAAACAACACTTTCTAACCCCTTAGCATTAGAAGCAGCTGATAAAAAGAGGGTAGAGGAGCTTCTCGAATCAATAACTGTTCGCGCACCTTTACCTCCAAAGATTGTGGTTAATGAACCAAGTCATCTGCTGTCAAAAAGAGGTGAGGATTGAATTTTTCTTTTTAGAACTTGCTTGTTCTTCACCGCATCTACCTGGAGTGAGTACTTCATTTCTGCTAAACACTGCCCCTCAGAGTCCTGGCTTTTATATGTCACTAGTGACAAAACTGCTAATAGAGTGCTAAATGGGTAAGTGCTCAAAGTAAACTGAAGGAAACAACTGGATTAAGTTTTTGCAGGATGGTGCTATTCTATTTATGTAAATACCACTTCAGAAGGAAATAGATTTTAAGAGTCAGTACATCTGTATTATATGATGCCTTTCCTCTTCACTTGTCTTTTTTTGTACGTATTAATGATTAGAGTAGGTTATTACTACTTTTAATACAATGGGGGAGAGAGATGTTTTCTTTAAAATCTTCTTTCTTGGCGTTCCAATTTTGATCCCTTCTTCCCCAACACAGGAACTTCACACTACGCTGTTACCTTGTTTTCTTTGAACGCTTAAAACATTCTTGAGTGTAAAAACGAAAGTTAATATTTTACATAAAATCTTATTTCTGATGGTGGTTTTTTTTGTTGTTTGTGCTATCAGTAATAGAAGATGTCTGGAAACAGCAAACTCTGCTACGACTGCTGCAGTTAATTGATGTTCCGCTTCTAGAAGATATCTTAGAGTCTTCAGTGAAGACAAAACCAGACTGTTTTGGTAAAGAAGAAGACCTGGTTATCTCAAATACCTTCTTGGACAGAGAGGTTACATGTAGCTTAAACTTGCCTGAGTAAGTTATACATCAAGTATTTGCTAACAAATCTGTTTATAGATTTTACTCTTGATTAAAGATTTGTGTTAAGCGGACAAAACAGACATTGTTACACTTGTAGACAAGGATGTCATTAACATACTTTCCTTTGACATCTTTTCAGAAGCAATAAGACAATTCACAAAAAGTATATGTTTAGGATTGAACAGTTGAGGATTTTAAGTATACATTAAAACTTTAACCTCAAGTGTTGAAGGACCTAGCTCTCTTTAACAGATCTTAGGACTTGAAAAAAAAATTATTGTGAAGTTTTTTGTTTGTTTGTCACAGTGCCTGTTGGTGGTGCTGTGAAGTTACAAAGTCACTAAGGAATCTATTGTTAGCAACAGAAAAGGAGAAGCTAAGCTGTAGTTCTGAAGATTGCTTATATCATGAGAATATCGGAGTGAAAGTAGCTGCATCCTGTCAGTGCTCTTTTCCTTAAATGTTCTGATTTTTGTAGTGCTCCTGTTGATTGCACTTGGGCTGACCGCTGTCTTAGCATGTTTTCAATGAGTTTGTCAAGGCATGTCTCCTCATGTATATTTCTTAGTGATGTCAAATTACTTGTCAAATTAATACAGTTTCTATTTATTGGTGATACTGAGATCAATCTGTGTACCAGAAGAGACTGTCTTACAGTTTTTATCTATTCTTGCTTTAGGGAGAAAATATTAATATATTTAGAGTTTTGTATAAGCTAATGAAACTCCTGATTCCAACTAGGTTTATTACTGGGTAGTATCAATTCCATGGGTTTTTCCTCCCAGAATGGCTTTATGAACACTGGTTGTCTTGACCTTATGCTTCTGTTGTACTTGCTTCTTGGATGGTTGATGTATTTATGTCTCTTAAAACAGCTCGTTTGTAGATCTTACTCTGTATTATTCTGTGTTAGGTGTCTCTAACATTTGCTAGTGTATCAGATGAATGTTACTAAAATTAAATGCTTGCTTTGTTACTTTACAATTATTTAGAATGGGGGCTTTGTAGACTGTTATTTAGGTCTGGCTTATAGCATGCCTAAGAGATGGAAAATCCCAGGTATGAAGCATAGCCACCAGTACAAGTAGTGGTAGGATTAAGTGTCCCCAGTACGAAGGTGAGGGAGTAAGCATAATCTATATCTCAAGTTTTCTGTCTTTGGTTTTCAACTAGTGTCACATTGCAATTATCAAATACCTGCTCTCCGTGTAGGTACTTACAAACTGTAATCAAATCCTGCTTGTGATGATTGCTCTGCTCATGGGATCATAACTAAAGGGAGGTCATGATCCTATTTGTGCTTTACTGTATTACCCCATTTATGCGTCCAAGAGTTATACAGTCCTTGTTGGCCGCAGCAGTTGTAACAGAAGTTCATGGTTATCTAGCTGTCCAGCAGCAAGTTCAGTGTCTTTGTTTCTGCTCTTCACGATAAAAGTAAGATTCTGTGGATCTCAAATAACATTTTTATCTTCTCACGACTTATTGATTCAGTCCAAATTATTTTCTATCCAGAGAATCAGAGAAAAGTAATTCTTCTTCTGTCACCCACAGGTCTATTATTTCAGATTTCTTCTGAACAAACTGGTTAAATTAGTATCTCTTTCCTCTGACTTCCCAGCCTCTTTGAACAGTAAATGGTCTACCTGAATTTTAGATTTGCCTCATGTTTTCTCTCCCTTAGTTATGTCATACAGGCAAAAAATATTGAAGAAAACTCCTGTTAGTAGGTTGCATAATAAGCTGCGTCTGCAGTCTCCTGGTATTTATTTTTTTGTTTTGTTTTCGAACTAATTGTCTTGTGTCTTTTCTCTGGAGGTTCAGACCCTTCCTCTGACTCTGATTAGCCCTGGTGGTTTGTCATTGTGTGTGTTGAAGTGACAGTGGAGTGGTGTTTGGTTTTAAATGCCAGCTGAATCAGACAAGTGTCCTGTGGTCAGTGGCAGTTTGGCGTGATTACAACTTGTTTTGATCTGCTCATACCTCAGATGTATTGTCTGTAGCATAGGAGAACTGTGGAAGTGGCTTATGTTGAACAGGTCCTTAAACTAATACAGTGAAATAAATTCAATAACTACTCAATAAGCAAGGAGTTTAATGCTGTGATTCAAATATGTGACTATGCCTGCATGATTATTTCTATCTTTTTTTCTTTAAAATACTCTGCATATTCTTATTTAATCCTTTAAAGTAAGCACTAAAAATTAACTTTTCCTTCTACAGGCTTGACAAGTGGCTCTATGCTGCAATTGAATGCTTGGAGTATTTCCCAGACCAATTCATAGTGATGGTTAGTCAGCAGCTACCTCAAAACACTAGCAGGCCGAGCAGTCTGAATACATACAAGAAGATTCTTTTTGACGTTATAATAAAGTATTATAGTCAAAAGAAGGACTCCCTTCTTGCCACTCAGGATCTCAGTATTCATTCAGGAATTATAGAACTTATAGGTAAGAGCAACCTGGAACAAAAAGTGCAAGTGAAAGCTGTATAAAGAGTGGATTTACTAAGTGTTAATATATTGAATCATAACACCATTTGCAATGCCATTGCAGGTGCACTTTAATTTATAGGTTGGAAGGAAACACTCAAGGTTGCTAGTCGGAACCTCTGCTCAAGGCAAGGACAAACTTCAAAGTTAAATCAAGTTGCTTAGGGCCTTATCCAGCTGAACTTTGAAAATCTGCAGGCATAGAGATTCACCAGCCTCTGTGGGTAACCTCTCAATATATAACCTCTCTCAGTGTGAAAATTTCTTGCTTCTAGTCAGAATTTCCTTTATTGCTACTTGTGACTAATAACACAAGTAAAATCATTGCTATGAAGTTTCCATGTTTACTTAAATAGAGTTTTGTAATTTCTGGTTTTAGGATTTTTTTGGTAACAAATAATTAAAAAATAATTTTAAATTATAAAAGGGGCTATTGAGATCTTGATTGCGCCCCCAAAAGACCCCTCCCTGCATATGCTCATAAGTAAAAGAGAAGGCTTTAATTTGAGTACTAGTTTAAGAAGAATACTAGAAAAAGACTGTTACATCTTCGGTTCTGTAAGTTTTGTGGAGCATTATCAAGATCTCAATTTTCAGAGTCTGTACAAGTTTTCTGGCATTGGAGCATGTCTGGCATGTGTGAAAATTGCAGCAGAGTGGTAGATCCTGTGGATAAAAGCTCATGAAAATATGAAAGGCAGTATTTTTATCTGTAGTATTTTGTGAAGGAGGAAAAAAAAATTGGACTATAATGGAAGTCGTGAAAGGGAAACTATTGCCAAATTACATAACCCATCCACAAAAAAAAAAAAAAATGCTAATTTGAAATAACTGATTTAGCTACTGGTAACTTCTGCTGAATGTTCGCTTATGTTAAAGATGTTATAGTTCATATACACACTTTAAATACAAAACTGATATAAACCAATATTAGAGAATACTACTAAATTAGAGAATCCAACCAGCCAATTTGTAGGCAAGGGAAAAGACTGTGTCTAATTCTGCTGAATTAACCTAATGCTTTAGTTGTCTGTACTGTAGGTCTTTTTCCTTATCTTCTTGATCTAAAATATGTGACCCATGAATCTCCTACTTTCTTATTCTTGCTTTTGTTTTGTCATCTTTCCAACTTAAGCTTGTGGTTTTGGGTCCTCAGCTGTGTTCCAGTTCATACTAGATCACTGTTAGGAGGTTATGCTTATCTATTTTAGCACTGTTTCTCCCCTCTCAGTGCTATGGTCCTCAGTGCACCACAATTTAGATTCTAGTAATAATTTTTCAAATAGAATCCCGTGCAGTTAACCTTACCTCGATTGACTGCTATTGTTCTGACTCAAGTGCAAGAGATCTCTAACTATGAACATCTGTGCATTTAAAACTCTTTCAGAATTAATTTGAGAAGTGCTGCAGTTAGCTGAAGCTCTATTTTGATATCAGTGTAAATACAGTTATAACTGTATTTTTCTCAGTTGTTAGTTTGATTTAAGATGCCTGATAATACAGGTCTGTTGTGAAGAAAAACATGTTGCTGTGCCTTTTGGCTTTAAAATAAACAGATCTAGAGTACTTTAGTTGTGTTCCAGATGCAGTTGGTCAAACTAGTCCATGGGTTTTATTGAACCTTTTTGTGTTGGAACTTTTTTTTACAGCCTTTTAAGGTAACTCAGTAAAGCTTTAATCACAGATGAAAGAGATTCTTAATTTTTTTTTCTATAAATTATTTCATTTCCTGTCTTCTTATCTACACTCTTACCTGTCTTGATCATGTCCTTTGGCAGTTCTTTCTTGCTTTTTTGACGGGCCTTTTTGGGAAAAGGATCACTTACTTGCTCTTTCCACATTCTTTTTATACAAAGATAGTTTCAATTGGCTTGTGGTACACCCCTGAAAGTCCTGGATTATTTCTTGTAAAATATGACCTCTGTCCCAGTAATAGTTCAGAGGCCAGAAAATCGTACGTCAGTTCCCATTCCTGTATCTGCCCTCATCTTGCTCTTGCCTTAGAAAATTACTTGGCTTTTTGATAGTTGCTCGCTTTCAAAGTGAAGATAACTAGAATTACCATCTAAAAGGTTTTATATAAGAGATTATTTCCACTTTAAGTTTCTCAAGGAAGTGTGATAAAACCTAATGGGCTTAAAATGGAGGGGTGGGGATGGATGGGCACCAACCAACAACAAAAAACACATCTTCAACGCGATGAGACAGTTAGAATTGTTGAGCTCACTAATTACTTTGAGATGACTCCTAAAATATATGAAGATGTGTAAACACAAACAGTGTGTGCACAGAACATACTGATGTCCTGTATATATTGTCTGAGTACATCTGTTCGCTGACTAGGTATGGGACAAAGCCTTTAAGCTTATATTGATTAAAATCTGTATTGAGCCTTTCAAAAGATTTTTAGAAGTTGCTGAGATAAACTGCTTTGTTTGGAGGGGGGGGGTGGGAAACAACCAACCAAACTAAACACAAAAACGGAGTGTTGGAATTCAAATGTGTATTCTTGACTCTGAAAATGAACAGTTGCACTGGATACACTGTTTACTTCATTGCAGAAAAAGGAAAAACAGATCAAGCTCTAGAGGCATCACAACTTTATTTAAAATTATTAGCACCAAATAACCGGGAAGAGCTACATAGACTCCTGACATTCATAGCCATTGCATCTGAATCAGAGGACTACAAAATACAAAAACAAGTAAGTATCTGTTATGTTTAGTGTGGGAAATAGCACTTTCCTATAGTAAAGCTAACTTTTCTTTCTTCAGAGTTAAAAGTATTCTGTTTACTGCCTTCCAATGTGATTTGTTTTAAAACAAATCCCAAGAAGTTCATCCCACTGATGGCATCCTGTTATACTTGGTCTTTGCTAACACATTGCAAGTAAATCTGATGCCAAATCTGAGGAGTTCTTTTTATTTTTTTTCCTTTTTTTGGTAGTTTGATAACAGATCAGTGATCATCAAGACTTGCACAAAGTTCATCTTACAAAATAAGGTGTTGTCAAAACCACAAGCAGAACTGCTGACTCAGTTTCTGATGGACAATTACTCCGAGCTTTTCAAGGTAGCATTTTCCTTTCTTCATAGGCTTTGTTATTTTAAATGTTAAATGTCATGAAGTGTCTTTTTGGAGACGAGTTCTGAGGAGCAGAGTTTAATATTCCATCCGTTACAACAGCATTGTTTAAACCCAGCCAGACACTGAGCACTACGCAGCTGCTCACTTGATCCACCCGGTTGCGTTGAGGGAGAGAATTGGAAGAGTAAAAGTGAGGAAAAACTTGTGGGTTGAGATAAAGCAGTTTAACAGGTAAAGCAAAAGCTGCATATGCAAAGCAAAGCAAAGAATTCATTCATTGCTTCCCACGGGCAGGCAGGTGTCCAGCCATCTCCAGGAAAGCAAAGCTCCATGCCTAATTGTTACTTGGGAAGACAAACGCCATCACTCTGGACATCTTCCTCCTTCCCCCAGCTTTATGTGCTGACCATGGCATCCTATGGTATGGAGTAGCCCTTTGGTCTGCTGGGGTCAGCTGGAAGGTGGCCCTTCCATCTTCCTGTGCCCTCCCAACCTGCTCGCTGGCAGAGCCATATGTGGAGCAGAAATGGCCTAGGCTGCCTGACAACAACTAAAACACTAGTGCACCATCAAAAGCACTTCTCATCCCAAGTCCAGAACATAGCACTATACCAGCTGCTATTGAAAGAAGTTAACTCTATCCCAGCTGAAACCATGGCTTACAGTTTCATAGTACAGTCAAGTAGGGCGAGAATCTGTTTCAGACCATGGAAGACAGCTTTTTGGGAGCTTTACAGTCCTTTATGTATAATATCCTCTCTCTTTATTTGAATAAATTGTATTAAGAAAATATTTGAAATATTAAGACATTTTTCTGGAGGCCTTTTGTTATCTTGTTTCTGATGGCTCTCTACTAAATTTTTAGGCTTGTCAGTGACTTTCTCCTTTAAAAGTCAGCTGACACACTCTGAGTGATATGTAGAATGCCATGCTCTTGTGCCCCAGTGTACATGTAGAGCTTTGACAACTCTTAAGAGTTCCTTTTGGTATTTTGAAATGTTAACTTCTAAAATAAAGAAAATAAATAGAACCACAAAATGAAATGGCTGTTCTACTGAACTTGACCGGTTATCTAAATACATGGATATATTTTATAATCTCCTTTATTTATCTAATGTCATATTGTCACAAATGAAAGGCACAACCTTCTTGGATCCTAAATTGACTTTCTTAATTCAACTGGTATGTTACAGTTGTGATGCTTTGCCACTGTTCCTTGACTATAAATCCTCATTAAAACTACAGAGAGCTGTTGCAAGATAGCTTTAAAATTCTCTAGACATTTATTGTCCAGTAACAAATAAGCCTTGCAGAGACGTTGATTTGGTTTAAGTAAATTACTGGTTTTAGTTCTTATACAACACATTGATTTCCACTTCTGACTTCAGCTAGAGAGATGTGGGAGACTTTTATTTTTTGTAATTAACTCCAGTTTAGTTTGAAAGTATCAAGTGGTTACTGTGGGTTTCGTATGTGTTAATATGCAGCTTGCTTTTTGTTATTAAGGGTTCTGACATGAGGGTTAAGGCTTTGATTCCTGATTGGAGATGGAACTAGATCTGACAAATGAAGTGTCCTCTGCTTCATGGCAGTGACAGCAGAGAGGATCGTGGTTCGCTCTTTCACAACTGTACTCAAGAGCCTTGTATATAAGCTGAAATTAGTTCAAGGTCCATACTACAGGCTTTTTTGCAGTAGTTCAGTGGAAAACAATACCTAGAACATTGTGCCTCCCATATCTTCAGTCAGAATTATCTCAAAAAATTGCACTAGTACACACATACACGTTTATTCCTGATATTTTTAATTTGTACCTGAATATAGGCATAGATTCTTTTACAGTTAATTATGTTATTTTTAAATTAATCATCTGAATGCTTTAGATTATCAAAAATACAGAAGTATTTTTTTTGTAACTCTTCCTTTGTTGGGTTGTGTTTTCAGACTCCTTTAACTCTTCTAGAACTAACTAGTAGGAGACTTGAGAGTTTGCTGGAAGGACAAGATCCAGACATCAATTCAGGTAGATGATGTGATTTGAGTTTTTATATAAACCACTCTATACAAATCAATCATCAGTTGACTGTAATTTTGCATAGACTACATTCATTTCTCTCATTAAAATGCCTATTGGTTAACTCCCCAAATAATTTAATTATCTGCTGTAATCAACACTGACCTCTGAATATTACAGAACAAGGATTCTGTTAATTACCTACTTTGAACACATGACAAAACTTTTTTACCAAATAATTACTTCTGGAGAAATTAAGGTAAAACATGCTTCCTGAGTGACATGCTTATAATTTGGTTTGTGAATTTCATATGATTTTATATTTAGGAACAGCATTTTCATTTCTGCCACAATATACCTAAAAATTCTCAATGAGTTCAGTAGTTTGGGGTTCTAATGGGTGTCTTGAGCACAGACCTTGATTGTTCAGTGTTTTGAAGAACTCTTTTCCTTTTCTGGGTAAGCCCAAAATTTATTAAGAGCTTAAGACTTACAGAATGGTAGTGTAGCCTAAAAGGAAGGCATTTACTTGATGGTGTGTATGTGTTTTCCAGCTCCTTTCTTTTACAAGGTAATATTCCATCTGGTCTTGATGCCAAAAATATCTTTGAGCACTGTGATTAAGTGGATTGCCTTAAATAATCTAATTTTTCTCTGACTCTTTACCTTCCTCCTTTTGACTTCTGTTCTGCCAGTGCATTATGTGCTTAAACATTGAAAAGAAACTATTAGGACACTAAATAACAGTGTAACTTACTGTGCTGTTTAATACAATATTTTATATAGTAGCTGCCTGGGAAGTGGTTTTGGTACAGAATCCTTTTACCATCTGTGTTGGGTTCTGGAATCTCTCCAAATTGTTTCCGGCTCAGTGTTCTGAGTATCACATATTGTGCAGCCAAAGAACACAGGGATGAGCAACGGAGGAAGGAGTTGCCTGTCTGCAGTATTCCGGAGCTTGTGGGATCTCCATCTGCACACTGAACAGATGATTGAAGTACAAAACACATACTTTTTTCTCCCTACTAAGTTTTGGAGTTTAAATCTGTGAATGCATATAGATTCCCTGTACTTGTTGAAATAGCTGGCTTTTTTTCTTATTGTAAGCTTTCCAGCATGGCATATTCCTGTGTGTCTCATATTCTGATGTCATTTTCCCTTTTCTCGTGGAGGAGACAAGCAGAAAAATCTTTCCTGGGAACTACTGAGCTTTATTGGCTGGTGAGCTTCTGAAGTGCAGGTGGCAGCAGAAGGGAACACTGGTAAAAGAAGGGGTCTGTCTAACGCAGGAAAGTAATCCTTAGGTTTGCTGGAAATACAAAACACTAAAAACACTGAGGGAACTCTGGGGTTGCTTTTAATCTAGTAAGCCACTTGAAACCACCGGCTTGAAGGATCTACCTTTCAAGAGTTAATCTCTTTACCAGAAGTTAAGTTTTCCCTTTTGAAAGAGCTATCTTTTCTTGATCTGACTGTACTAAATCATAAAAAGTATTTCGCGTTTGGTGTTTGACAGACTCATTGTAAAAGAAAGGAAGGACAGGTCCAAGTGAAAATTCTGGCAGCTCAGGTTACTGCCACTCTCTGTGAAGCCTGAAGAAAATGGTGTTTATACAAAATGAATAGTAAGAACTTTTCTCCCTTTTAGGCAATTGACATTTGTTCAACCAACTTGCTCACTAACATGTGCAATAGCTGAATGCCAGCCTTTCCTCAGGCCAGAACTCACCTGCCCAGTGATGAGGCTTGAATCTTTGCAGGGCAGTGCTCTACTGCATAGGTTCACAATGTTTTGGTTTTTTTAAATAGTGAAAAATAGTGCTGTAGTTGCATAACTCTCAAGCTCCAGTTCCTTGCTCTGTCCTCTCTGTGAGCTGCTGTATCTTCTATCATCTCTGCTTCTGTTGCCCAAACCATGCTGAGCTGTATAGTCACCTAGAAGTTCCTGAATTCAGAGGTGTGGTTCAGAGGCAACTGTTTCTCCAAAGTATTTCTTCACTTGCGTTATATGCTGGGCCTTCATACGGATCTGATTCACTTGCAAGGAATCACTGTTTGATAACAACTGCAAGGTGCTGTTCTGATCAGGTAGCATTCTTCATTATGGCACCTGTTTGTAAGAACTGTATTGGCTCTTTGTCTTGCAGGCCTGCAAAATCATCTGTGATATTGCAATTGTACTGCTTTTCAAATGTATTTTTTGCAATTAATATTTAAATGTTCAGCCATGCTCAGTGGAGGGCTACGTGTTTCACATTTTTTGTAGAGATTCACATCTGAACTAGAATATCAATACACCTATGTTTCTAATCCTATCTTTTGATCAGGATCTTGCGTGGTGCATTGAACTTAATCTGAACCTCTGCTTTCTTACAAAGGCTTCACCTTCTGCCAGCATGTAACAACTAAAGAATATGAAGATCAAAAACAACAAACAAGACAGTATCTTCTTGCATTAGTTCAAGAGATAGACAATGACTCCGCTATTCCTTTGAAGCAGAAGAAGAAATTAATTAAAGAATTCCGAAAGCACCATTCTCTCATCTGTTGTGGTGGTTGTAAAACTACATGTGAAGTTTGTGCTTCAAATGGTTAGACAGCGATACAGCTGGTTTTATTGTTTTTTAAAAAGGGGGATGCATATGAAAACTGCTTGTGATACGAACCAATCTTGTGTCCTCACATTTTAAGTTATAGGAAAGTATCAAGATTACTGTGCTGCTAAAAAGCATTAATCGTAATTAATGTCTTTTCTATGAGAATGTACTTAGTTACTTCTAAGTTAGCAATAATGGGGCACTGCTTGTGCTGCTTTGAGTATGGAGATTGGCACTTTATTCTTTGTGTCCTACAACCCCGTGGGTTTCTAACTGGGCCATGTCTGCGTTCAGAGCCACGCTGGTGTTCATAACCAGCAAGGTTTTTAGTCTTTTCTATCTGCAGTTCCTAATTGAACTGTAATCTAGTCTTAAACTGTAGATTATGACTCCTAAGAGTATTGAAAAAGTCTACAAATTCTGTCCAAAACGTTAGGAGCAGATCAGTGGGTTTTGAATCTGTGGCAGGAAGGATTGATTAGGCCAAGGAGCTGTCTGTGCTTGCAGTCAGTAATTGCAGCCTATTGCTCCTTTCCCCCTCTGGCTGACGGAGCGAGCTGCTGCTAATCTGGTAATTATGCAAAAGCAAGTAAAAAATGAAATTTTGAAAAAGTTCGAGGAATGATAATCATGTTTTAGATCTCTGTGTACTTAAGCAATTTATTTTAACTTGAGGATACCTTGACAGTGTTCAGGTATTTGTTATAAATACTCTGACAGTGTGTATCAATTCACAGGGCAAAGCTAGAAAGCATCTTGGCCTGTCTTCACACGTTGATGGTCAACTGTACATTGACAAGGAAATGTGGATTCAAATCACGAAATGAATATGCAATGTAGTGTTATGGGGGTTAAATTACTTCTTCCATCTTTGTGACATCTCGTTGATTGTGTATTGGACATAGAAACACAGAAGTGAGACTGGAAGGGAGTCCCATCTCCTGGCTCAAAGTGAAGTCAATTAGTGCAGGCTACTCAGGGTCTTTTCCAGTGGAGTTCAGAATATCTCCAAGGCTGGAGATGCCACAACCTCTCAGGTGAGTCTGGTCCAGACTTTGTCCAGCCTCACCCCAAACCAACAAACCTAACTCACAACAAACAAAACCCAACAAAAGAAACAAACAAAAAAGCCCCACACCCACCTTTCATTTAGGTGGAATTTCTTGTGTTTCTTGCCTCCTGTCCTTTTACTGGGCATTATCTGGCTCAGTTGTCTTTACTGGGAAGCCTTCTCAAGGCTAAACAACCACAGCTCTCAGCCTCTTCTTGTATGACAGATGCTCCAATCTCTCTTATCATTTTCACGGCCCCTTTGCTGGACTAGCTCTGCTCTGACCATGATACTGTTTTGTTTTATTGTGAATATGCTTCTTTAGGTATCTGCATCCTCAACTACTCTTAAAATGCATGGTGAAAGTTACCAGGATACCAAAGCTTTCTGAAAACAAGCGTTGTTTTCTTTTCTTTTATAAATTGAAGCGGTTACTCTGTTAGATATAGTCAGCTATGTGTACAGGTAATAGGTTTTGTTAACTTGGGTGTTTCAAGTGGCCTTATTTAAATGACCTGGCCCAATGAGAAGTCAGGGAATGTAGCTGAAATCTCCCCATGTGTCCCTGTTTCTGCAGGAGTTATTTAACAGTGGCTGTCTAGTGTAAAATAACTAATCTCTGGAGGAGGGAAAAAAGATCAAGTTTCACCTTTTAGAGGTGAATTCCCTAATTACTGGACTATGGGGCCAGTCCTGTGTTGGGGTTTTGGTCATTCTCTGTACAAGAAGTGGGATATTGAGAACTATAAACAGGGAAGTACTTCCTGATCAAGTGCTGCTTGTGTTGAGTAGTGGGAGAAGGGGATTTTTAGTTTGGTAGGGTTTTTTTTTTTCTCTGTCTGTCTTTCTCTTCAGTGCTTTCACTGGCTCTCACTTGAAATGCTGAAGCTGGTAACAGGGAGGCTAGGTGAACTGGGAATTGTTTTGGGAAAAACTGTTTTTAAGAAACAATATCTTGCACTTTGTGACTTGATTAGAATTTTCTTGTTCTAGTGTAATCTAAAGATGATAATAAAACATCGTATGAAAAGTGCTGGATCAGTCTGTCATTTAATAGTGCTTTCATAAGGAAGAGGCAGCTCAGCACATGTAGAACCAGGTAACAAAAGGCAAGGAATTGCTTCAAGTGGACAGTGGGGATTTATAGCTGCCAGTGCCTGCCTTCAGCTCATGGGACAAGTCAAGATTGATCTAATTCTGCCAAGGAAAGGAAACGCTCTTCTTCTGTTGGAAGAAACACCATATTTACATGTGAGTCTAAAGGCCTGCTGAACAGAGTGAGCTTGATGAACTAAAGATTACTGGTTTTCATTGTTACAGTTACATTTCAAAATTAGGAAAACTTTATTGGACTTCAGAAAGCTCTGTCACTTATTTTTAACAATATTTGACACAGACTAATCTGGTAGGGGAACTTGGACCTCTTGCTCATTCTTATGATTTCTAGCATGGAGCTATCAAATTAATTGCCAAAGTGAATTTGTATTTGAAGTACAGAATAACCAGACTGAAGAGTTTAGTCTAGAGGTGCTTTCCAGTGCAGTCTTAACAAATAAAAGTAGATCTGGATTAGATATTCGGAAGAAATTTTTCACTTTGAGGGTGGTGAGGCACTGGAACAGGTTGCCCAGAGAAGCTGTGGATGCCCCATCCCTGGAAGTGTCCAGTGCCAGGCTGGATGGGGCTTTGAGCAACCTGCTCTAGTGGGAGCTGTCCCTGCCCACGGCAGGGGGGTTGGAACTTGATGATCTTGAAGGTCCCTTCCAACTCTGACCATTCTATGATTCTGTAAAAGAACAAGTGATGCCATCTTCAAAGTAAACACGCTTATTTCTATTCATAGAGCATTCCCCTTTGCTTCTACCAAGGCGAAGATTCATTGTTGCTTTTATGGTAACAATATATAAATTTCTTTATTCTAAGTTCCAGCTGAAGCATACTGATAATTTTGTGAAACAGTTAACGTGGCCTCTCCATGTGGCTATCAGTATAACAGTGTACTAGACTTACTGATAGCCTGTATTTTTCTTACACAGCGTAATATGAGAGCTGTATCCCCGAATTTGTGTTCTCTTGCATTAATACCCCCACTGCCTCCCATGTGGCTCATGCAGCTATTAACAGGAAGAGGAGGGCACCTCTTCTATTCCTCTCAGCAGGTTAGACTGGAGGAAAGCCACCATGAGCCTGCAGTCCAAAGCAAAAAAGATCATATTCAAGAAGAAAGATCATCTTGGAAAACTACTTAATTGGGGCAGCTCATCATCAAGATGTCCCATTCTGTGGAATGTTGGCTTCTCTTTCAAGCTAGTCTTACGCTGAGACCTCTGGTTAGCAACAGGAGCAGCTCATGATTATCTGGAACATTGGTGAGAACAACTAAACTCCATATGCTTATCTGAAGTACAAAAGACTTGTTCAACCTTCTCCAAGCCTAACTGTACTTTCAACAGCAGTGGTCACGTTTCAAGTATATTCCCATTCACTAAAATAACCAAAAATAAAACTCAGGTGTTCCTTATCAGGATAAGCCTGAAAAGACCTTTTGAGATATATTTAATCACCACTCAACTGCAAGCACAACGTAGAAGAATATTCATTTTGTAAAAAAAAATATAAATAATACAAAAAATAATCTTGATTTCTTCTCACCATGTGTTAGTACCACACTCGTACAAGCATTCAGTATTTGTATTGCTTCATGCATTGAGGTTTTCTGCGATAAGAATACAATGAAGCTATCACCAAAAGATGAGAACATAATGAAACGACAACAAACATATTAAGGTTGTAAAACTGTATTTTTAAACTCTGAAAGCAATTCTTTCCCAGCCCACTTAAATACAGGAAAGCTAAAACACAATCCTAACTGACAGAAAACAGGTTGTAATTCCAAGAATTCCATTCTGAGCAAAACAACGGAATAATAAGATACCAACTATGCTATCTATATATCAAATTTCTCTTCACAGATATTGTGCCCGTGTTCTTCATAATCTTCTCTAGTCACTACCATGTCTTCAAAATCATCGTTTTCAGAAATGAGCTTCCCACCTTCCCAAGAGTAAGTAATAGGGCTGAAAAATCAACAAAGTTGTTGTTACTCATCTGTAAGTTCATTTAAAATACAAGTATGCAGAGATGATTTCGAAAACTTTATTTAGCCATACCTATTAAAAAAAAACAACATTTTTGATTGCTAAATCAAACCATTCAGCTCTAGACAAGTTCTGAGACAAAGTCTCAACACTTTGCAGGGCTAACTGACTTTGCTTTGATAAAAAGTAAGTGCCTCTTTGGAGGCAAGAGGACAGGAAACAGAGATGTCTTTGTATTTACTTTGCACAGATAATGATTCTTTAATATTTAAAACTACTCTTTAATAATACTTTTTTAGAAGTGAAGATTTTTTTGTACCTTCGAGATACACTTGTTTTGTCTTAACTGTATACTCTCTCTCTGCAAAATGTTACTCCTTCCAAATGCCTGAAGTGGCTACACTAATGCATACATGGCAGTGCTCAGATGCTGAAAATTCTTCAAAGTAAAAGCCTAAACTCTAATCCTGCATATTTATGCATTCACTTAATGACAACAGTCTTCTTTATCTGCTTACAGTAAGAAGACCAAACCTGAAGATACTTATTTATGTGCTTAACTTTATTAGCCAAAATACAGGGCAAGCAGGTAGTCTCTATTTTGTCTGAGAATATGCTGATTTAAAGCATTCTTCTTTTACACTTTTGGTTCACTTAATATTTAAATTAACCCTTTTACTCAATCTATCTTTTTAATCAGCAAAAGAAATCCTACTTTAGAGTTGGCTGTGCTAGAAGGACAAAGCTTGTTCTGTGCAATTTAGAACTTACTTTTCAGGAAGAACAACAGAAACATCGTAATCAGTTGGAGTGAGACAGCGGACTTCTGAATAAACCCGATCTCTGAAGCCTGGAAAAAGGGTGTTTCCCCCAGTCAGAACTATGTTCTTGAAGAAATGAGGCTGCATTTCTGTAAAATAAATAAGTAAATCTGGAGTTAGAGAATATATATTTAAAGGGGATTTTCCCCGTTTGGTTATGAATTGGAACAGAAGAAACATGCATAGAAGAGTTTTCATCTAATGACCACACCAGTTAAAGTGTTTTACTAAGAAATACAAGAAAGTGATCAATCACCCTCTGTTCTTCATGATTTTTAAAATTTGGCTTCGATAGCTACTCTTTTCTTACATTGCCTATTAAATTCCATGCCTACCAACACAATTTACAACCCCATTTGAAAGGGAAATGATTTTTTTAAAGTACAAAAAATAACCTCAATGTTGTGATATTTACATGGTATCATAAAACCTATAAAAGCCTTCTTTGCAACAATAACACTAATTCCATGTACATCATCTACAAAATGAAAGCTTTAGTGTTACTTCTGACGAATGCAGCAGTCAGAATAGTTTCCAACTTTGGTGCTTACATTACTGAGTTTGGTCAGTTTCACTTTTTTCTCATCAGCCTGATTTTTCTCTTCTTCCAGTGAAGAAGGATATTTTAAAATATAACTAAACCTAATTTCAACTATATTCCATCATCAGTGTCAAAGACAGACAGGTCACGTTAGAAAAGGATGTTGAGAAGAATTAAGTCTACAGCAATTAACTGAAACAGGAGTAGAAACCAATCAATGACTCATCACAAACCTGTGTTTGCCTAACAGAAACTCTTGTAGACAATCAGTTCTAGAGTTTACAACAGACACCACAAGACACAGAAGTTTATGACAACTTAGTAACTGCCATATTGAGTACTAGCTTCTTAAAATGCTTTAGATACTTAAAAAAAAACCAAAAAACAAACCCCCAGACAAACAAAAAAACCCAAACCAAAACAACACACACACTTTTCAAAATATTTTGAGGTTATACCTTCAGGTAAATTCTGAATAGAATAAACAATGGCTTCAGGAATTCCCATCTCTTGAATACCAATATCTGAAGGATGGAAGAGTATTTCTGGAACTGCAAATCTTTCATTTGCTAGACGAAGTATTTGCTCACCAGTCTTGTATTTTCCACTTAATACCATTTCTTCCCTCGGCTAAATTAAAGACAAGAATGGTAGGCACTGCTTAAGAAAATAAATTACATCGTAGAGTATTCAGCTCATCCTGATCATGTACTACAGAGGCAGGCAATATATTCTACATGAAGTGGTATCATCAACAAATCTTTTAAGAATAATACATACTCTGGTATTAAATCCCAAGTGACTTTTCTCTTATCAACTGCAGTTGTGCCTAAAGCAACATAAAGGAAACATGTACAAGAGTGTCCTTAAAATATTGGGACTGCTTTCAAAACTATGGCCAACTCAGTAAATGAGATAAAACTGCTAAACTGTCTTCATTGGTATGAAGGCTTTTCAAGCTCTTTGATAACATGACTTTGAACCTTCTACCTACGAGGGTATTTAAATGAAATTCAGAGAGACTTACAAAAAAGTATTAAAGCAGAGAAAAAATTTTCCAACTTAACTTCAAAAACCCCCAACACTAATGGTGTGGATGGGTTGTATGACAGAGCACAAGCATAGAAAGCTACAAGTACTGAATAACAGAACCTAAAATACTATGCTGGTAAATTTGTATTTAATTTTCATCTCAACTTCCTAAAGAAAACTTTACCAATCAATGCATAGCACAGAAAGTTACAATACTGCATTAAGAAAAAACAAACAAACAAACAAACAAACAAAAAACAAAACAAAAAACAACAAACAAACAAAAAANAAAGTTGGTCTCCATTTACAAAAGCAATCCTGCCTTACTAGAGTGTAATATTTTTCCTACTTCACAGTTCAATAAATACAAACATCTTCCTATATTTGCCCAAAGTCTTCATAAAAAAGCATAGCCATAATCCTGCAATTAGTTCCACTAGCAAAGACCTTTACCTAGATAAAGTTCTAATATAAAGGATCCTAATGAAAAGTTA